>APFE031485160.1:377807-403165 GCA_000404065.3 Pinus taeda | reverse complement strand
TGATTCTAGAGGAAAACATAAGAGAATTCCTTTAATTCATCAAAATTACTTAATAAAAAACACATTAAGTTTATGATCCCTAGAAATAAAAAATATTGATTCTAGAGGAAAACATAAGAGAAATTATAAAATAATAAAAAAATAGCATATATTATAAGTAAAAGATATATGCGACTTAATAGAATAATTCTTTGACTTCACGTTCCTTATTTTTATACTTCTTTTGAGGATTATCATTAGTAACAACATTAGCTTCATCCCTTTTGCTCTTCTTGTTCTTAGAATTATTGGGACATCGATTCTTATAGTGTCACATCTCGACATTAAATTATGACATAAATGTGATTATGAAGGTCGGTACTAGTTATATTTTTTGAATGGGTGGAAGCTGAATATAGAAGATAAAGGCGATTAGAATTAGAAGGTGCGAGTGGGAGGTAAAGACGGGACGTGTGCCAAGAGCTAGCAAGATATTACTTGTGTTGAGGAGGTGTAAATATATGAAATGCTCTCATTAGTTTCCTGGTAGGAAAGGAGCATAATACTTAGGGAGGAGCTACTCACGCTATAGTTCAAAGGCAACCTATATTCTATTTCCAAGATTTCATGATACTAGAACTTTGAATGTCTTTAGCAATGGCTAATACAATATGCACTTTGATCCAAGAAACAATCAACAATTAGTAGTAAACGTGACTACAATGACTATAATAACGTCATAAATATCTCATGATGAACTATATAGACAACTAACACTTCAATGAAAGAGAACATGTTCTTTTTTTAAATCTCTAGAATTGTGATGTGACAAAAAAACAAGATAAACATTTTTATCTTACATCAACCTAGCCTTTTGCGTTTTCTTATTATTGTTAGGTTACGTTACTCATTTTTAGCTCTCTTCACTTTTATCGTCCTAATTTCCTTCAATATATTTTTAATACTATTCTTACTTTAAATTTAATTAATTAAATTTGTATAGTTTCTCTTTTCATTATTTTAATTAAATTATTAAATGTTTGGTTATTATTTATTTGACTCTATTATATATTTGATTATTTTTCTTAATTATTATATGTTTGATTATTTAATTATTTTAATTAATTTATATATTTTCTTTTTTAAGTATCTCGTTCCCTATATATATTTATTTTGTTTGTTTTTATTTTAATTTTTTCAGTTCAATAATTATTCCTAATTTTTAACTATTTTAATTTTCTTTTAAAATTCTCAATTTTATATTTATATAATATTTTTTCTTTTAGTTTATGTTTTTTGACTCATTGAAGATTATTATATAGAATTTATTAAATATTATTTTATTGTTTTTAACTTAATATTGTTGAATTTTTAACATTTATTTCCATATTCTGTGAAACATCTCCACATTATTTATTTAGTGTTAGGTCATGCCTCCATCAATGTCTTGATGATGAACCACACATGAGGGTTCAAAAATTTAGGCCCCCTAGAACTGTGTTGTGATTAATAAGGAGAAATGAGAAAAGCCTCACTTCTCAAATATTTATAATATTGCTTGAGTTTTAAATGAGGTATGGTTTTTGGGTATGTGTCATTAATAAGCCATAGCCTTGGCCCATAATATTGTAACAAGGCCTAAATTATTATGGCTCTTAGTGAATATAATCATTTTTAAGACGTTTTAATTTATAATACAATTTTTATATCACAGAATTCAATTTAGAACCAACATAAAATAGTCATGAGAAAATGACAGAGGAAAAAAAAAGAAAAAAAAAACAATTTACCTTTTATTTCTATTTTTTTTCAAAATATCCACTTTAATATTTTTTTTTTGAAAACCTTAACAAAATTCATAGAATCTACTTAAAATTTTCACACCCAATTGAATTTCAAATATTTTTGACCAAAATAAAAAACAATATCTGAAAACAACAACCATGAATTATTATTATCATCATCTTTCATTTCACAAATTTGTAAAAGGCATCTTGAACTTGACTTTAGATGTAGTTTAAAGAATTTGTTTGGGATCATATACTTTTCTTTGCATGAAAACTAATTGTAAAAAATGAACAATGTATTTAGGAAATGCTTTTGTAGCCAGTAAAGTTCAACCGTGTAAAAAATAAGATTGAAAATTATTTTAACGATAAATACTAATACTCAAAAAGAAATATAATTTACTTTTAACATAAATATTCTACTAAAAATAATCACACAAGTTACACATAGTTTTTCCTAGTGTGGAAAACTATTAATATGTCATAAAAGTACATTACTAAAAAAAAGTGAGGATCATGGAAAATAGGCCATAGCGCGTGCACAGATTGGGCTCAATATCTGAAACAAAAAAGTGTAGCAATCATAGGTGTAGCAACATACCTTTGACTGAATATAGATTGACAAGGCTGCAAATTCTCATAAATTTCATGTAATATGGCTTGATTGTCAAATTGATGATCCATTTCATATTCAACTAAAGAAGAGACATTTTCTTATTGGAAAACGTCTTGATCATCATGACGACTAGCTTGAGAAGAAAATTCATAAAGTGCCTCTAACATCTCCTCATCATCCATATATTCTCCATCATCATAAATACTTTCAAGATGTTGAATGAAACCCTTACAAAAATTATAATAGTCTTGAGATAGTGGTAAGGAAGGATGAGACTTCCCATAATGTCCAAAGAATATTCTATATAAATCTTTAAGAGAACACAAAATTCCTAATTGAAACCCTTCAAACAATACTCTAGCTTTGTCTTCTAGGGTAGCCATAAACATCCTCATGAACCAATCTTCACGAAACTCAACCCTCAGTCTACATACATGCATATGGAATCTAACCAAACGCATAATAACATCATCTTTATTTTCATCTTTGAACATGGGAAGATGGGTTAACCAATCAGCATTAGGCATAGGATTTGGAAAACCATAGATATGAGATCAATCCCCAGGATCGTACCTAACATTTCTTCTAGCAGTAGAACTCATATTAGAACTTCTTCAAGCTAGTGATCTTCTAGACACTTTGAGATTGGAGTCGCCAGGGTAATATTACAACCTTAAGAAAACCTTGGTATCCTGTTACCCTTAGGAATCAGAAAGAGGAGACTTAAAGAAAATATAGGAAAATGAGATTTTCAACTCCCAACAGATGCACCAAAATGTTATCACTAAGCTAAAAGGGTTGGGTTGTGTCAAAATTCAACCCAGCATAAGTATTTCAAACCACTTTGACTCAAAGTTATCCCTTCCAATATGAGAGGGCTCTCTCAAAATACTTATCAAATTCATTTTAATCAACTCAGAACTATAGATGACTAACTCTAATTTCTTTTTATGTATTTTTACAAGTGAAGGAGAATGTGATGGCTGCCACCATTGGGCATGGAGTCAAATAAAATAAAACCCTTGGAAAACAACAATGTTTAATAGAAGTTGAGGCATTTCTGCCTTTAAAACTGATGTCAAATAAATATTGACAGTCATACATAGTAAATGAAGGAAGTTGGAGCACTCGACATGAATTCCAATTAATCAAAATACTATGAACAATGATAACAACATATAAAACATGATAAGAACACATAAAGTCATAACATGAGTCTCAAGTATGAAAACATAGTCGCTACAATACATATTATCTAGAATAAAAGTTTACTAAGATTCAACTTCTCACATTATCGATCCACCTTCGTAGAGTTAGAAAATTACACATATATAGAGTAAAACCACAAATTCAATCATATCATTAATTACAAATATTTTCCACTAGGGGCTAAATTCGATCAATCGGTTTAGAGACTTTATCCTACTTGACACTTATTAAGGAATATTAGGGATTTCAGTTTTTCACAATTTGAATACAAGTAGGACTCTTCCAACATTAATGAATTCAACCAGATTTTGTTGAAAGTGGGGTCTTCCTAAAAAACGTTCATGTCAGTGGGTGTAGATCACAACGCAGAGCCTCCTTTATACTATTTTCTATGTGTCATGGTTGCAAGAAGCAGGCTCCTCCTTGTCACCTACTTTCCACATGCAAATCTAACTAGTATAGACAACGAAATGACAATGGACTGTAACCTAGAGACAGCAAGACATGTATGAGATATAGACTTGTGTGAGAGACAACAAACCATCTTCTATTATAGCATGAAGCCTATGGAAGCAAATATAAATACAAATAAACGAGTTAGCAACAAGAAGCTACATAGTGTCAATATGTAGGGAAAATGGATAAAGGAATGAATAAGTGCATCTGTGACCCACCATAAGACTAGCCAATAGTTCTTTTCAAACAAAAGGACTGTTACTTCATTGTTTAATACAACTGTATACTTCAGCGCAATTCTGTAGTGGGACAAGTGTTCAAAAAGGATATACTATAAGTAAAGGATATATGAGACTTAATATAATAAGTATTTGACTTCAAGTTCCTCATTTTTAGAATTCTTTGGAGCACTCGACATGAATTCCAATTGACTCAAAAACTATTTGAAAGTGTTATCATGGATAACGCTATCAATATTCTTATAGTTTTGTCTTTCCATCGTACTCAACATCATTATGAAGTCATCAATAAATATGAGTTAGGATGGCATATTCAGTATCTTGAAAACTATACCTACACATATTCAACAACAAGTATAACCAAGCACAAATCGTTAGGTTTAGTAGTGAACCCTAAGGGATAGGGTTTTATCGGGATGAAGAAAAGATAGATACTGCAAAAAGGGTTAATTTAATTCAAATATTACACACCCTAAATAAGAACGTTGATGATTCATAACCCTAGACATGAGAGAATATATAAAAAAATAAAATAAAGATAAAGTGATAGTACATTCTTATATGAACAATATCTACAACAAATCTTCTTGGGGTTTTACTAGGGTGAACAAAAGATAGATAGTGAAATAAGGGTTCACTTAATTCAAATATTACACACCCTAAATAAGAACGTTGATGATTCATAACCGTAGACATGAGAGAATATAGAAAAAAATTAAAGATAAAGTGATATACATTCTTATATGAACAATATGTACAACAAATATTGTAATCTTAAAGATACCTTTAGTTGATCCTTTTACAAATGTTGTAGGGTTTTCTATTGAAGGGATCCCAATGCAATAAATATTCTTTCTTTTTATAGGAGTCTTCCTCTGAAACAAACAACAATCCTTTATCTAAGTACCTTTTAGGGTATACTTGCAAAATTTCCTTCCAAGGAAAACACAAGAGAAATGACTTTTGTGTAAAGTGGGGAAGCTCCCTCTAGATCTTACGTCAACCTAGTCTTTTGGAGAATTCCTTTAATTCATCAAAATAACTTAATAAAAAACACATATTAAATTATGATCCCTAGAAATAAAAAATATTGATCCTAGAGACAAACATAAGGGAAATTATACAATAACAAAAACAATAGCATATGTAAAGGATATATGAGACTTAATATAATAAGTCTTTGACTTCAAGTTCCTCACTTTTAGATTCTTTTGAGGATTATAATTAGTAGCAACATTAGCTTAATCCCTTTTTCTCTTCTTGTTCTTAGAATTATTGGGACATCGATTCTTATAGTGTCCCATCATGCCACTAAATTACGACTTAAATGCAATTATGAAGGTCGGTACTAGTTACATTTTTGAATAGGTGGAAGGTGAATATAGAAGATAAAGGCGGTTAGAATTAGAAGGTGCATGTGGGAGGTAAAGACTGGACATGTGCCGAGAGCTAGCAAGATATTACTTGTGTTGAGGAGGTGTAAATATATGAAATGCTCTCATTAGTTTCTTGGTAGGAAAGGAGTGTAATGCTTAGGGAGGAGCTACTCGCACTGTAGTTCAAAGACAACCTCTATTATATTTCGAAAATTTCATGATACTAGAACTTTGAATATCTTTAGCAATAGCTAATACAATATGGCACATGGAATACTAGAAGAGATAATATATAAAGAATAAAATAAATAAAAAGCAATAACACTTATATAATTTTAATCAAAAAAAAAAGTGTACGAAGAAAAACCAAGGCTCCTCTTATTTAATTAAAAGATATTAAAATTAAAAAAATAAAGGTGTACAAAGAAAAACAATAAGTATTTTATATTTTGTAGGCTTCTTTGTGTCGGAGATGTGTTGAGTATTTTAGTATAGTATGTGATGTCATGTCATTCATTCCGTGAGCAGCAGAGTGGACAATTAAGATGACCATGCATAAACCATTTCTTTATGCGCTCTGAGTGGTATAGGTGGGCGCATCGCAGTCGCCGTGCAGGTTGACTTATTTTAAAAGGACTGAGGAAAACTGAGCACTGGCCCTCGCCCTTCTTCAGATGCTCCTCTGAAATTGTCCGTCTTTGCCGTTCCTCTTCCTCCCTATGTTGCCATTCCCTCTGTAGTTGCCCTTCTTCTTCCTCCCTGCATAGCCGTTGGTTCTCTAGACGCCATTCCCGTTCCTGTTGTTGTGCCGCAAGGATGCTGTATGGATTGCTAGGAATTTCTTCTATCTGGTAGCCCTGCTCAAGGTAATAATCACGGTGGATGTTGTCGCACTGCTCCTGAGTCATCCGAGCAACGACCTGCATGCGAAGGAGGATGGGAGGACAATTGGGTACAACGCGAGAGCGAACTACTTGTCTCTGAGGTGTTGAAAAATCAATGTTGTTATTGTTATTTCCTCTATTCACACTCGCTCTTTCTTATTCCATGAAATTCAAATTCTTCGTTCATTATTACTTACGGTGGTTGAGAGGAAAAGTCAGTTGTTGAGAGGAGGAAATGCCAGTGATCACAAGGAAGGAAGGAAGCAAGCTTGAGAACGAAGAACAAAGGCATAGTGGATCTTTGGGCTTTATTAAACAAACCAAAAAATAATATATGAAATTTATTAAATTAATACAACATCAAACAAACCAAAAAATAATATATTAAATTTAAATATAATTTAACTTGAACAAACATTTCATTTGATTTCAATTGTTTCAAGTCTCCATTGCAAAATCTATCATCATCTTCTCTCTGTTACACGCACAAGAATAGTGAAACACACAAGAATACCTTCACTGGTTCTAGCCAATGTGTACTCTTGTGAATAGATGTTTAATTTTTTAAATTTTTTTTGAGTGCAAACATTGAAGCTATCAACTATGTAGAGGAAAATTTTCTAGAGGTGAAATCATTTTCTCAAGTTCAATATTAAATCTATAGAGGTGCAAACTTTTCGGCAAATTCAATCTTTAAGCCTCTCTTTTGAGTGCAAAAATTGAGGAAATGTTTGAACCTTAATATTTTATCCCTCTCCGCTCTTGACCCTTGATAGATCCAGAATTAAGATTGATATATGTGGGTTTACCTAATTTTGAAATTAACCCTTCCATATTATTTTATATGTGTTTCTATTTACTCTTAATATTTACCATATATCAATAAACTTATTTAGTAGAAGCTTCTAAATGGATGTGCAAAAACCCTAGGTGTTTCACATGTTAGCTAAAAGATCACTTGCATTTCAGTTTGTGTGTCCAAAACATGGGTGTTTGGAATGCTAGCTAAACGATTATCCACGTCTTAGTTTGTGTGTCCAACTAATTTAGACATGGAGCATCTTATTTTGAGAGAGTTTTATGGTAACATGTTACCATTGAATTAGGTTGGTGATTCATTCTCAAGATTATATGTTATTAATTAGTCGTTTGGCCTATTGGAGGACTAGTCTTCTCAAGTTTTTACTTGCATCCAAATCTTTGCCTTTTATTATAACAGTCGATATAACATCTATCTTTATTTTCTCATGCTTGTTAAATTCCATCAACATTTGTAACATTTTGTAGTTGCGGTGTTGTTAAATTTGTGGAGAAAATTTTCGAGGAATGAAGTATATTGCATCTAATATACTACTCATTGGGACAGTGGAGTTGGTATTAAAACTTGGTTCATTACGAATTTTTTGTGGATTCATTGTTTACGGGAACTAATCAGAAGTATTGACTGCAACATTCATGGATGTTGTTATGAAGATCCTCGCAATATCCCCTGGAATGGATCGATGCATTTAATCATGTAATCATTTAACATTTAAATTTAGTAGTGTGTTTCCGCCCTTAGCCAGAGTTCTGGGTGAATGCTCTGAACGACACCATCATATAGCGTAATTACAAAGTTCAAGTGAAAGATACCATAATTACCGACGGTCAAGCATCTTGAATTGTTGTTGCAATTCAACAAGAAAATGGACGACATAATCATGTATTGTCTCTATAATGTGAGCATGCAACTCACCCTTGTGAACATTGTGTGAAGTTGAAGGATACTATTGAAACATCTATTCAAATTAAATTATTTTCCTACGCCTATTCTTCCATGGGCTTCTCCGCTATTGTGTTCATCTTCATCTTTTCCTTCCCTCCCCAATGGAGCCGCCAAACTCATGGAAGATATGAAGGGTGCCATCGATCACACCCATTGCTCACACCCATTGCTCGACCACTAGTTAACTCACTAGAAAATGTTAGTAGTTAGATGCATGTTGATTTAAATAAAATAATAATTAATTTTAAAATTGTTTACCTAGTTGTAGTTTTAGTTGACACAAAGTTTGGTATAAAAACTACTGGTTAGTTTTTAACTACCGAAGAGTTTTAGTTTTTAATGGTTTAATGTAAGAATAATAAATCATGTAAAAACTGTGGAAAAGTAGATAATAATAAAAGATTATTTCTTTGGAAAATTAGCCCAAGATTTGTAATTTGCTATTCATTATGTAATAAAAAATCTATATTTTTTTTCCTTTGTTTAAAGAATTTGCTTGAGATTTTTAGAATATTCACTTGGTACAGAGTATATGTTAAGCATGTTCATTTCTAATAGGTTGCCCATAATTTAATTTGATGGAAGTGATTATGATTATTGGTGTATCAAAATGATGACCTTTTCAAGAGGAACAAATTTATTGGAAATTGTAGAAATTGGTTATGTAGAGCCATAATATTGGGTCATCTTTATAGCCAATGATAGAGTAGCTAAAATAGAAAATAAAATAAAAGAGAATGCTCAAGATTTATTTGACATTGAGATAGAGTCTATTCCCAAGAATTGCAGGTGCAAAAACTGCAAAGGATGCTTGGAACATTCTAAAGGAGACCTTCCAAGGCAATGATCAAGTCAAATTTGTAAAGCTACAAAAGAGCATTTGATAATTTGAAGACCATAAGTTAAAAGGGGAATTTGAGAATTTGAAGATGCAAGAAAATGAAAATATAAGTGATTATTGTGTGAAAGTAAAAAACACAGTTAAGTTAATAAGTTGGCTACTCTTGGAGAAATATTAAATAATGAGGTTGTGGTTAAAAAAGTGTTAAGATCTCTAACACCAAAACAAAACCATATTGCTATAAAAATTAAAGAAAGTAAATATTTGTCTACCCTTAAATTTGATCATGTTTTTGGATCTCTCATGTCTCATGAATAAAGGTTTAAAGGTTTATTTGAAGAAAGTGATGAGAAAGTTTTTTCTTCAAAATTATCGATTACAAAAAATGAAGATGACATAACTAGCAACAACCAAAGTGAAGGTGTCACCACTAACAACAACCAAAGTCAAGGTAGAGGTAAAAATCAATATTATTCAAGAGGAGGTAATAGAGGAAGAAGAGGTGGTTCAAGAGGAGGAGGAAGAGGTAGGTTTGATAAGAGAAATATACAATGCAATTATTGTAAAAGCTAGCATATTTAAAGAAGGTAATAACAACAAAAGTGTAATAATGGTTCTTCAAATAATCTATTTATGTCATATGAAAAATATGGAGATGCTAATAATAATGTTTGGTAGATATGGTGTTCTAATCATATATCAGGAAATAAGAAACTTCTTTCTATAATTAATAAAAGTTTAAAATCTTCAATCAAGCATGGTGATGACAAAGATTTAGAGGTTGCTTCAAAAGGATCTATAGAAGTCCCTACTAAACAAGGTATGAAATTTGTTAAAGACATTATTTACACTCCATGATTGAAGCATAATTTATTAACCATTGCACAATTGATTGAAAGTTATTATAAAGCTGTGTTTGAGAATACATAATGCACAATTTGGGATAAGAATCAAGGTCATAAGATGGTTAGTGGCGTGCTTATAACCAAGAATAGAATGTTCTCATTGAAGTTTGGAGAACCTAATAGCCATTTCTCTAATTTGGCATATGAGTTCTAGCATATGAGGGATGGCAATTTGAATTTTCATATTTTGAATCTTTTGGCATAAAAAACACAAGGAGGTTTGTGATGGTTGTGCTAAAGGAAAACATGAGCCTAAAAATTTTCTAAAAATAAAATCATGGAGAGCCCATTATCCTCTTCAACTAGTACATTCAACCATTTGTGGACCTATGTAAACAAAAAATTTGGGTGAATCTTCATATTTTATTACTTTTATTGATAATGTTGGGTTTAGTTTTTAAATACTAAAGACGAAACTTTTGATACATTCAACAAGTTTAAAGTTCTTGTAGAAAATGAAAGTGGTCACATAATCAAATCTTTAAGGATACTTTTTTTAAAAATATTTTATGCATTATTGTGAAATGAATGGCATAAAACAACAAATCACCATTGTTTACATGCCTCAACACAATGGGGTAGCAAAAAGAAAAAATCATATAGTGGTGGAAATGGAAATAAGTATGCTACAAACTAAAGAATTCAGGAACTCTATTTGGGAGATTTTATGGTCACCAAAAAGACCATGTTGAAAAACTGATTTTGGATGGCTGTATTACTAATAGTATTGGTGATTAGCCCACTAATATTTAAGTGTCAAGTACTATAATTTCACCTAGGAGTTCCTCACCACGAAGCACAAGTCCAACTTCTTCAGTTCCAAGTGTAAGTTCCATTCCTATTCCAAGTTATAGAAGGAAGGTAAGAAGCTTAAGCGATATTTATGGATGGAGTACAAGCGAAGAACATTAAGAAAATCCAAGTGCCTAAACAACACTTTTTTCTTTATTTTCTCACTCTAATATTGAACTCTCATCATTTGAAGGTGCAAGAAATGCAAGAAGAGATGGATTCAATTCATAAGAATGATGCTTGGGAACATACAAACATTACATATAGCAAGAAACAAATTCATACTAAATGGGTTTACAAGACTAATATAATAATGATGGGAGTATTCAAAGGTAGAAGGCAAAGTTAGTGGCAAAAGGATCCATACAAAGGTATGGTATCAACTATGAGGAGAAATTTTCTCCATTAGCAAGACATGACACTAATAAAGTGATGATTTCTCTAGTAGCTCGAAAAACACTATGCATTCATCACATGGATGTGAAGAATGAATTCTTGAATGGATACTTAGAAGAGGAAGTATGGGAAACAACCACAATGTTTTGAAGTGCAAGGTAAAAAACATCACGTGTACAAGTTAAAAAACGCTTTTTATATATGGCCTCAAACAAACACAATAAGCATGGTATGCCAAAACTGACCGGTATTTTTTGAAGAATGGCTTCAAGAGAGGCACGAATGAACCTACCCTTTATTAAAAACATGAAGGTAATGATATTGTTGTCGTAAGCTTGTACGTTAATGATTTATTGTATATGGGTAGTAATTTTAAAATGGAGAATGAATTTCAAATTGCCATGATGAATGAATTTGACATCAAAGATTTAGGTCTCATGCAATATTTTTCATGAATGGAAGTTTATCAAAAAAAATATGAAATTTTGATTTCCCAACAAAAATATACAAAAGGTTTAAGAAGTGCAATATGGTTGAATGTAACCCAACCTCTACTCCAATTGCCCATGGAGATGTGATGTGTAAATATGATGGTGCTATAATTGTTGATTAGACAACTTTCTAAAGTATTGTTGGGAGTTTGAATTTTCTAACACATAAAAGGCCTCATATTGCTTGTTCAATTTCTCTTGTTTCAAGGTATATGACCAAGTCATCTAAACTTGATATGAAGGCAGCTAGGAGAACATTAAGGTATGTGAAGGGCACTATTAATTTTGGTATTCATTACTATACCTCTAAAAGGTTTAAACTTGTTGGTTTTAGTGATTCCAATTGAGAGAGTAGTTTGGATGATTGAAAGCCTACATCTGGCAATTTGTTTTCTCTCCATTGAGGTTTGATTACTAGGAATTAAACAAGCAAACTACAATTTCTCTTTTAGACACATAAGCATAATATATTGCAATCACTCTTGCAGGTACACAAGCATTGTGGCTTAGAAGAGTTTAGAAGAAATTGGAGAAAACAAAATTCAACCAACAGTGACATTTTGTAATAACATGAGTGCACATAAATTAACCAAGAATCTAGTCCATCATAGTAGAACAAAGCATATTTATTTGAAATATTATTTTATTAGAGACCTCGCTCAGAATAAACATGTTGACTTGAAATACATTAAACTAAAAAACAACTTTCAGATGTATTTACTCACCATCAAGGGGGAGTATGTTGGTAATTGGCTAATGGAGATTTAATATAAAATAACAATTACTTTTAATATTGTTTATTTAGTTGAAGTTTTAGTTTACATAAATTTTGGTATAAAAACCACTTTTTAGTTTCCAACTATCAAACAGTTGAATGTAAGGAGACCAAATCATGTAAAAACTCTAAAAAAGTAGATAACAACAATAAAAGATTATTTCTTTGGAGAATTCACTACAGATTTGTGTTTGGATTTTCTTGATTTAATAAAAGGATTGTAATTTTTTGTATGAGTTAGCAATTATATTTTGCTCTGCTTAAAGATTTGTGTGAGATTTTAAAAATCTTCAGAAAATCAAGACAATATTTATTGATGTTCATCTACAATGATGTGAAAACTGGCCACCTTCCATTTTAATCTATAAACTTTTTTTGCAATTGTTACAATATTTTCCCAAGGTATTTCTTGCATCTAGGTTAGGATTTTAACGTCTTTATTTTAGGGATTTTGTATCATGCAATTCAAATAGTTTTTTTGAGTGTTTCTTATTTTCTTTTGTTTACAGTTGTTTCTCTTCTTTCCATTGTTTCTTTTATTATGTTCTTTACCATTGTAATCGGTCACAGTCTCTTTATCCATGTCCATTTTATATTTCATCAAACATCATTCTCTTGATTATCGAATTTGCCAACTTTTTCTCAAAACAATTTGTCAAATGTGAGGATAACCATTTTTTTTTAGGAATAAGAAATTGTGAATCACAAGTTAGATTCTCTGATCATAGAGCAATAATTCATCTGCCATAAGTTGTTAATATGTTAAGGAAAATGGCACTTGTTAGATACCATGTCCTTTTTTTAATTGTCAATATCAAAATAGATAGGAGAGTAGGTTAGTTTTAATCCCACTCTTCTCCTTTGTGGAATCTCCAATTAAATTAAAATTTTCAAAAAACCAAATTTTATTTTTTTATGAACAAGTAAGTTAGATTCTCTTATCACCCTAAAATTATTTATTTTCCATAAATTATTCACCCATTAAGGAAAATGACACTTGTTAGTTGCCATATATTTTTTTGAATTGTAAATTTTAAGATAGATAGGAGTGACTTCAATTCCTTTTAATATAAATATTCTATATTTGTTGTGGAATCTCAAGTCAAATTAAATTAAACTTAAGTATATAAAATAATAATAAAATTATTGAGATAAATTCATCAAAGCATATTTTATTAGACAAATATAGAGAATGATAGGGAAACATGAGAATCCATTTCATTCAATAGAAGTTTGGGTTGAGATACTTACCCTATACATGTTGCAAAATGCTATCATCTATTTATCTCTTAAAAAAGAATAAGTTGATAAAAAGTGTTGCAATGTAGCTTAATCCCTGTAATTTAAGTTGGAAAATGAAATCAAAGACTACTAACAAGATTTATTAGACAATTTACACCAAATTATTGTATTACTGAATCAAATGAAATGTTCTTAGTTTATATTAATAGTTTCATAACATTAATAATTAATCCTAAAAATGAGATATTTTCACTCAAAACACCAAGTTAATTTTTAAAATGATCTTAACAATCAAATCTTATGATAGTTTGTTTTGAAACACATTAGGGGAAAAGTAATTAATCAATTATAATAGATTTTTTTATTTGATGGATTGTGCCATTTTTTTTTCTCGTTAAAACTAATCTATTATATACAGTATCAAGAAAAACAGTTACATCATTTTAAGACTGACAGAACCAAAGGCCAGATGTGGCACTTTGGAACAAGTGTGACCAAAAAGAACAGCCATCTTAGGGGCGCCAGATTAGAGATAAACAACCCACACAGGGGCACCATACCAAAAATGAACAACCCTCGCAGGGGCGCCAAACCAAAACTAAACATCCCTCGCAGGGGCGCTGGACCAAAACATTTCATCCCTCTCAGGGGCACCAGCAGAACTTCAGCATAATCCCTCTTGGGGAAGACAGATCCATCCCTGAGCCAACATAACATAAACAGACTATGAGCCAACATAACATGAACAGTAAGACCAAAACAAGACCTGAACAGAGATGGAGGTCGGGGTTCCGAACAGATGGGAGGCTATTCGTCCGGCCTCTCCTCGACCACCCTACACCATCCATACTTCTCCACTTCCTCTGCAGTGGGAATGGTGTCCATGTTGACATTGTCCCCTTTGCTGGTCGACACCTCCTAAGCCTGAGGAAGATTAGATACATTCTCTGGAGCATCCACAGGTTTCTCCATGACATCCTTTGAGCTGCCAAGAGGATGTTTCCCCCAACGGTATTGAACATCGCCACCATCCGGAGAGTCTTTGAGGAAGAGAACCGACACGTGGGCACTGATTCGGGTTTATTCAGAGAGCTGCTAAAGTTGAAAATGACGGAACCGAAGGTAGGCGTGGAAGCCGGGTCAGAATTAGAAGCGCTTGAGTCCAGAAATTGGCCAGTCTAAAGGGGGTTGGCCTCAGAGATTCGGTGGCAATGGAAATGGAAACAATGGGGTTGAGAAGCATCAATTGGTGGACGCGAAGACCCGCTCCGGGCAGAACCTCGACGGCTGAGCATTGGTTGTTGAGGCCTTACCATATTTGCAGGAACACCAGGGGTATGGAGCAGCATGGAATTGAATAACCGTCTAGGCTTAGGACTTCCGCCAACAGTCAGGGAAATGGCTCTGATAGTAAGAGCTATTACTTGAAGAACCAGAGACCGAGAAAGAACCTGAACACAGAGCACCATGAACTGAGCGTGAACCGGCGCATAGAGAGCCAACCCACCACCTCTTTTAACATCCCCACTGCCACCTCGAATCCCATTCGCCATTACTGCTCACTCCATTCGAACCAGTGAGCCGGACAGAGCATTGAATTGCTTCTAAAGAATTCCAATCCTTTTATTCCTTGGCGGCTAGTGACATGTCGTCTCACATGCTTGATCCTTGAGACAGCGCATGGCCTGCATGTGTCCTTCATTAAACGCACATCCTGTCCACCTTGACAACCACATCCAGGGGAGCTACATCACTTTGGACCTCGCGAGCGCATTCCTGTGCCTGGTCATTATTTGGTATAATATTCATATTTCCCGTGAGAAGGGTATTCTCATTTTCCACTCCTATGTTGGCCAAGAGGTCATCGACTTTATTGCCTTCCCTTTTTATGTGATTGAAGGTAATGGCCCTGTTGTTGTGGAGTGCTTGTTTGATGGCTTCCAGCCTCACTTCGAGCCTCTAGATGGTGGCAATTTTCCTTGCTTGAGATCCATTTAGGAGGTGCTTGGCCATGTTTATAAGGATCTGGGAGTCTCCTTCCACTTCCAGGGGTTGAAAGTTGTGTTTCCAAGCGAGAAGCAGCCCTTGCCAAAGTCCC
The DNA here is from genome assembly GCA_000404065.3 of Pinus taeda. Lineage (NCBI taxonomy): Eukaryota > Viridiplantae > Streptophyta > Pinopsida > Pinales > Pinaceae > Pinus > Pinus taeda. The sequence goes on along the minus strand of APFE031485160.1, from coordinate 387,314 downwards.
TCTAGCTGAGTTATTGCTATCCCATCAAATGTTTCCAAAGTATAGCTGTAGGGGAGTGCCTTCGTGATTCCTTAGAATTCCACCAAAACCAGCCATTCCAGGATTTCCTTTGGAGGCACCATCGAAACTGAGCTTGAAGGTATGCTTGGGAGGAGCAGTCCAGGTGACCTTGTGTATGATGCTGCTTTTAGTAGGGCCCTTATTGTGTAGTTCCTGAGGTAGATGCAATTGCTAGTTATCTAGAATGGCTTTCTCATTGTTTAGAGTTGGAAAATCCTCCTTCGTCCGTGATCGGAGCATTAGCGTTTCTTTCAGATTCCCACAAAGCATATTCCAAATATTTTCTATCGGAGATTATTGGTTTTTGAATATGTGTTTGTTCCTTTGCTTCCAAATGCTCCATAGGATGAGCCCTGGGATTATGTTCCATAAATAGTTAAGAAGCTCACTTTTGTAGGGATTCTATGGCCAGTGTCTTAAAGAGTTGGTGATGTCGTCCTCCATTCTGCACCTTCTTTGACATCTAAAGCTTGCCTTTTCCCATAGCTGATTGGGTAGGGGGCAGGAGTCCAAGAGGTGTTGGAGAGTTTCCTCATGGTGATTGCAGTTATAACAAATGGAAGGAACGTGAAAGGTTTTGCACCTAAGTTTGTCCCATGTGAGGATTCTTTAATGCTCTACCAACCAAAGGAAGTAGGAGATTTTGGGCCAGGATCCGAGAACCCAGATATTGCTCCAAATTGGGTCAGGTGGGACAGGGTTGTTGCATAAGATTTTGTAGGCCTCAGATGTGGTGAAGGCACCTTTTGGTTGATATCCCCATCGAAGAATGTATCTGCCTTTGTCATGTCTGATGCTTCTTTTCCATAGCTCCTTCTCCAACTCCTCAGCAAATCGATTGTTTGTATTGTTGATTAACTGGTTACCCTGTTTCCATTTCCTAAATCCATGTTCTGTCTCCTGAGTCCAATACTGTTGGATCTTTTCTTGCTACTGCTCCTCCCCAATGAAGTCCAGAGTTGGATGAAGAATGTGGCTGAGCTGTGGCATTTGGTTCCATGCATCTGTCCAGAATCTAGTCATTCTGTCGTCTCTTACTTCCCAAAAACTATGCTGTTGAATTAACTAGAAGTGTTGTTTGGTTGCATTCCAGATTAGCGAGCCTTTGTCATTGCGAGTGAACATGATGAGCTCTTCCTGAGGTCTGTGATTGGCATATTTGGCCATCCAAATTTTGACCCAAGGTTTTTTTGGGTTAGTGAGCCATTGCCACCAGATTTTGGCGCTCATGATGGAGTTGCTATGCTTAGGCTCTCTCAGCCCAATGCCCCCTTTATCTTTGGGCATGCAGACGGTGGTCCATTTTACAAGAGCCCATTTGCGATTAGTTGCTGTGTTGCCCCTTAGGAATCCACGTTGAAGATTCCTGATTCTTTTTAAGACCCATTTCGGTGCTCCTAGGATAGAGAACAGATAGAGCGTCATTGCCTGAAGAACTGACTTTATGAGCACTACACGACTGGCCAAATTCAGAGTTCTGTGTGTCCAGAGGTTAAGACGGGATTCGAGCTTCTCAATGAGAGTTCGCCATGAGGAGTGCTTTATGGATGAAGCAGTAAGGGGGGCTCCAAGGTATTTAGAGGGGAGAGTGACAATGGGGAATCCCAAGGTTCGAGCAACCGCAGTCTTAACAACTGGAGGAGTGTGAAAGAAGAAGATCTGCGATTTGGAGCTATTGACGCCAGTTCCAGAGGCTTCAGAGAAATCATTGAGAAGGGCTTTGAAGCAGGAGGCTTCCTGGACAGAAGGGTAGCCAAATAGCATGGTGTCATCAACAAACTGCTGATGAGAAGTTGCAGGGGTGTTGTGAACGGAAAGAACTTTGAGCTGTTGAGAGTGGAGGGCATTTTTAATGTGACAAACTAGACCTTCAACCATTAGAACAAAGAGGAAGGCGGATAGGGGATCACCTTGCCTGATTCCACGAGATGGTTTGAATGGGCGGGAAGGGATTCCGTTCACAAGGATGGAGAAGTGTATGGATGTTATAAGACTCATGATCCAGCGGATCCACATAGAACAGAATCCAAAGGCAGTTAGAATTTGTTGAATGTAAGTCCAGCTGAGTTTATCAAAATCCTTAGAAAGATCCATCTTAAGAATCATACCTGCCTGCTTGGATTGCTTGAGGGAGTGTATGATATCGTGCGTGAGAAGAATGCCATACATGATCTGTCTCCCTTCCATGTACCCAGATTGTTCCTGAGAGATGAGCAGTGGAAAGAGGGGCTTTAACCTGTTGGCGATAACTTTAGAGATGATTTTGTAAATAACGTTGCAAAGCAAAATCGGCCTATATTTGTCCGGGGTGATTGAATCCTCCTCTTTTGGGGGCAATGAAGGTTGAATTGAGAGAGGGAAGCAGCCAATGGAGAGCTCTTGATTCTTCTACAATTTGCCAGACCTCCAGTTTTATCAGCTCCTAGAAGCTGTGAAAGAAAGTAGTGGTGAATCCATCTGAGCCAGGGGCTTTTCCTTCCTTATGCTGGGACATGGCCATATCCAGCTCCTGAGTCAGAATAGGGCGAAGGAGAAGCTCATTATGTTCCTCTGTGATTAGCTTTGGCACATTATTAGTGATTCTCTCAATTGTTGGTCGCCTGTCTTCCTCGGGCTCTTGATGAACATGTTTGAAGTGGTTAAGGAACTCCTCCTCAATTTCCTCATGCTTCTCGACTTTTTCCCCTCCTTGTTTTTGAATGAAAGGGATGTTGTTATGAATTCTTCGTTGAACAGTGGTTCGGTGGAAGAATTTGGTGTTTCGTTCACCTTCCTTCAGCCATCTGATCCTGGACTTTTGCTTCCAATATATTTCCTCCTACTTCCTCCTTTCCTCGAGCTGGTTGTGGATGTGCTGCTCCTACTCTAGAGTTCCCTCAGAGTGACCCTCTGTAATTATTTTTTGCTCGAGCTCCGTCAATTCCTTTTTCAGGTCATGTTGTGCCCTAAAGGTGTTTCCAAAGGTCTCCATGTTCCAACGCTTTAGATGATTTTTTAAATATCTGAGCTTCAGTTGGAACTGGTGCATCTTGGAGCCTTCTGACGGAATGAAGGATGTCCAAGTTGTTTTGACAAAGCCTTTGAACGATGGATGGGAGAGCCAGAACTCTTTGAAGCGGAAGGGTCTTCTGGTAAAGTCGCCTGGTCTTTGCCATTGGAGGGCAATAGGCCAGTGATCTGAACCTGTATGGGGAAGAATAGCAGCTGAAATATCTCCTCCTAGGTGAACCACATTATCTGATATGAGGAAACGATCCAGCTTGGAGGTAATTTGATGTTTTCCTGCTCTACGATTGCTCCAGGTAAAAGTGTCGTTACAAAAAGGCATGTCTATGAGAGAGGTGTTCTGAATGAAATCCTTGAAATGGGTGTTCTCTTGTTCCATTCTATTTCTCCCCCCAATCGTTTCCTCCGGCTTGGTGATCATGTTAAAATCCCCTCCAATAATCCAAAGTGGATGCCTCCTGTTGTTATTCAAAGCCTCTATGGTGTTGAGAAGAGCGGTTTTACTTCCTGTATCCTGCGGGAAATATACATTTGATAGGTTTCCATGAATATTAGTGCCTAGAATGTGGAAGGAAGCCTGGATGAAGTGATGAGAAGCGTAAAAATCAGAGAGAGTTAACGCTTGTGTGTTCCAAGCAATGGCAAGCCCCCCTGAAGCGCCAGATGCATCCACCGCCACCGATTGACATCCTGGCCATGCTTTGGAGAGGATGTTGCCTAATGTAGAGCTGTTACACTTGGTTTCCTGGAGAAAGCATAGTTGCGGCTTTTCCATTTAATCATGTTTTTTAGCATTCTGAGTTTTCCTGGGCTATTGAGCTCCCTTAGGTTCCATGATATAATCTTCATGGATCAACTATTAATAGAGGGTTTATAGTACTTCGTCAATTTATCATACCTACCTGAGTCCACCAGGATTTTCCCGATCTCGATTGTTCGCTGGATATTCGTTATTCTTCCTCTCTTTTTGGTGTCTTTTGGGGGAAGGCTTCCATCCCAATGGCTTCCTGGTTGGATACCTAACTATTGCTGTTGATATTCCCTTGAAATGACCACTTCCAGTTTGTTGAGCTGAAGCTCTGGGATACTGTCGTAAGCCTTCTTTTTGCATGCTAGCTTATTAGACAAATATATAGAATGATAGGGAAACATGAGAATCCATTTCATTCGATAGAATTCTGGGTTGAGATACTTACCTTATACATGTTGCAGAATGCTATCATCTATTTATCTATTAAAAAAGAAGAAGTTCATAAAAAGTATTGCAATGTAACTTAATCCCTATAATTTAAGTTGGAAAATGAAATCAAAGAATAATAACAAGATTTATTAGACACAATTGCCACCAAATTATTGTATTACTTAACCAAATGAAATCTGCTAAGTTTATATTAATAGTTTCATAGCAATAATACTTAATCATAAAAAATAAATATTTTCACTAAAAACACCAACTTAATTTTTAAAATGATGTTAACAATAAAATTTTAAGATAGTTTGTTTTGAAACAAATTAGGGGAAAAGTAATTAATCAATTATAATAGATTTTTGTAGTTGATGGACTGTGCAGTTAAGGAGTATTGGAAATATTTAAATAAATTAGTGCAATTCTCTATGTATGTAAAAATATTTTAAATATAAAAAAAAAAATATTACAAACAAGCTAATGTTATACAATCTCAATAAACTATTGAGTGCACACACTCTTTATGACCTAGTATTTTAGTCATGTTGTAAAATATTACTTACTATAAAATATTATCTAGTATCTCTTTAATCATCCCAACTTTACCAAAACCTACTACCAGTGCCACTAGGATAATTAACCATATTGGCTCAATGAAGGATTTTTGAAGAGTATTGAAGATCACAATCATCCCTATGATAAATTGACTCCTCTTAGTTAAAGTAGTTTTCTTAATTTGGGATATAGAAATCATTTTTAAAACATTAGGCATAATGTAATAAAATATTATACGAAACATATTTTAGTGATCGAGGTGAATATTGGTGGCCACCCACCAATTCCACTTGGACCCCCACCATTGTTTCTTTCATTTTTTTCGTTTCCTTAGTTGTAGCACAGTTTACTATTTTTAGCTATTTTTCGGGTCCTAAACTTTCGGAGATCTACTGCGAGCGATTTTTCTATAAAATTTTATTTCCCATCATAGTCCTCGGAGATATCTTTCCAACAAGGTATCATGCATGTAAAATAGTGATAATATTGCCAAGTCACAATCCTGGGAAATTGGTTTTCCAACTGACCCCAACGGGGCCCATAAACTCTTGGTTTTACATCTCCTCAGGTTAGGGTTTTGGTTGTTTAGGGTTTTCTCTTATTGTTCAATAATAAAAAGGCCCTTGAGCTTCACTGTAAGGCAATTCAGAGGCATTTATCCGCCACATCTCTTCTTAGAGATAAGCTACTGTCGCCCGATCTAGTTTATTTCCACTTTTGTTTGTAAGCATATTTGAGTATTTTACATTAATGAAATGAAGTATTAATTTTGTTGCATCTTTGTATTTTTGGTTATGCCTTTCGGGTTGACGAATTCTCCTATAACCTTCATGAGGCTCATGGATGACAAGTTGAATATATTCACCAACTCATTTGTAGTGGTATACTTGGATGAAATCTTGATCTTCAGCCAAATTTGGGAAGAGCACCTCTGCCACATTCGATAGGTTCTCCAAACATTGTGGCAACACAATCTATGTGCCAATTTGGAGAAATGCACTTTTGGCATGACCCAAGTTTAGTATCTAGGATAGATTATTGATTAAGGAGGGGTGCATACGGATCTAGAAAATATCCAAGTCATGTCGGATTGGCCATCTCCAACCACTCTAAGAGAGCTCCACAGATTTCTAGATCTTGCCAATTTCTACCACAAGTTCATGTTGGGATTCTCTCATATCACTTGGACCTTGAGTCAAGTCACCAATAGGGGAGATAAAGGAAAATTCCTTTGGTCTGAATCTCAATAGAAGGCATTCACAGAGTTGAAACATTGCCTATGCTCGACACACCAGTGCTCACATTACCAGACTTGTAACAACCATTTGAGATCGAGACAGATGCCTCTGACTATGCTATTGGGGCAATCCTTACTCAACATAGGCATCCAATGGCATATCATAGCGAGACACTTTTAGACACTCCAGAAGTATCCCGCTTATGATAAAGAGATGTATGTCATTATGTAGGCCTGTCGACAGGAAGGGAATGGTCATCCACATAGACCATTGAACCCTGTGGTTCATACAGATGCAGGGGAAGTTCCAGAATGATCACCATCAGAAATGGTCCACATACCTGCAACAATTACATTTGAATATCAAGTATAAGAACAACAATACTAATAATGTTGCAAATTTCCACAGTCAACCACCGATCATGACGTTAATCACTGTGCTCAACTTTTGTACACATGAGACTTCTGGTTGGCCACTTCTCTGCAAAAGTGACCCAAACTTTGGCCACACATACCAGAAGCTCTTGGAGGCTCAGCATGTTCCATATTTTCACCTCCAGGATGCCCTTTTATACCACCTCGGTCAGCTTTGTATTCCTCCAAGTGACTATGCCAAGATGATTTGGGAAGCACACTACAATCAAGCTGCTGGGCATTTTGGGGTCTAGAAAACAATGGCAGTACTGCATAAGTATTTCTATTGGCCGAATCTTCGACAAGATGTCGTGAAGTACATCAAAATTTTGCACTACCTATGTCATTGCCAAATTGACCATCAAGAAGCAAGGGCTCTATACTCCGCTACCTACCCTAGTCGACCTTGTGAATCCATCTCCATGGATTACATGTCGGGCCTTCCTTCAACTAAGCATGAAAAGACTATGTTTTTGTGGTCATCGACATATTCTCGAATATGGCCATTATTGCAGCTTACAAGAAGAATATCACAACAGAAGACACTGTTAAACTATTCTTTTAATGAGTGTGGGTACACTTTGGGATCCCATAGTCTACCATCTCAGATTGGGACAACAGGTTCCTTGGTTCATTTTGGTCTAGTCTCTAGTCGATGCTGCACACCAAACTCACTAAGTCCACAACTTTCCATCGCCAAAATGATGGCCAAACATAGGTCATCAACAGGATGATCGTACTGTTGGGTTGTGTTATATTCTTTCCATGATTGGCCCACCTAGTTAACCGAGGGGTTAGAGGGGCGGCAGAGCCCCCCCTTTGTTGTGTCGATTGCATAGCGAGGGGAGTTACAAGGGGTTTGAGGGGTATAGGTAACCCCACTCTACAAGGTTTGGATCATCGCCCTGAAAAATTTTGTTTTTGGACCCTATGTTAAGTTGGGCGGACCTACCTATGGTTTTGTGCATGTTTTTCGTACATGGATTTGGATGCGATGGTTTTCGGTCCATGGTCTTGGATGCGATGGTTTTTGGTCCATGGTTTTGGACACGATGGCTTTTAGTCCATGGTATTGGATGTTTTTTTGTACTGTAACATTGAAAGGACAATAATGAAAAATCAAGTTGGTAGTCCTAGTTTTGGGATCCAGGGGAAATCTTTATGTATATGTGTTTTATGTGTTATGCTCTTGCATTGTTTATTTTCTGTGTTTTAGAATTCATATGCAGGTAATTTCTGTATGGGGTTAAAACCTACATTTGGTATTAGAGTTGTTTTGGCTTCAAGGGGATGCCTTTGTTGTTGAGGGGTTTCTCTTGAGCCCGTGGGAGACCTTGTTCAGTGGGAGATTTGCGAGATCGATTCTGCTAGTGAAAGAAGATGGTGAGCAGTGGAAATATAGAGATCGATAAATTTAATGGTAAGAGTTTTGTGTTGTGGAAACTCAAGATGGAGAATTTTTTAATGGATAAAGATCAATGGATCGTGATATATCTGGGCACTAAACCAATTATAGATTCTAATGAAGAATGGAAGAAGTTGGATCGAATATGCAAATAGCACAATACGATTGTGTGTCTTAGATTCAGTATTGCTGAATGTATCAGGAGAAGCTATGGTGAAGGATTTTTGGGACAACTTTTTGTACCAATCTAAGTCTCTAGTGAATAAACTATTCCTGTAGAAAAAGTTGTATAACCTGAGGATGAAAGACAGAGAATCGGTGACAGAGCATTTGAACACATTTAATACTATGATAATTCAGTTATCATCTACTGATATTAAAATTTCAAATGAAGATAAGTGCATCAGTTTGTTGTGTTTTCTACCAGATTCGTGGGATAGTTTGGTTATTGCAATAGGTAGAAATGCAACTGCCTTGTAGTTTGATGAAATAGTCTCATCCTTGCTCATGGGGGAGATGAGACAGAAAAATATGGAGAGCTAGAATGGTGATGCATTGTCTATATGAGGACAGTCTAAAAAAAAACAAAAATAAGTCATCGAGTGGGAGATCTAAATCTAGAGGGAGATCTAAATCTCAAGGAAAACATGTAAAGGTGGTATGATGGAAATGCAGAAAGCAATGGCACTACAAAAGGGACCGTAAATCTAAAGCTCCTAATAAAGGAAAGGGATTTGATTATGCATCTTTTGCAGAGGTGAAAACAACCACAAATGAAGGTGCGGATGTGTACCTGGCTTCTTCAAGTACAAATGTATATCATGAGGCATGGTTGATTGACTTAGGTTCATCCTTTCACTTCACTCCCCATAAATATTGGTTCAACGAGTATGAGAAATATGATGGTGATGATGTCTTCTTGGGGGATGAAAGGAAGGCTAGAATCGTTGGTCGCAAAAAAGTAAAGTTCAAGTTGCAAGATGGAAGGGTTAGAACACTTTCGGGTGTTCTGCATATTACTGCATTAGCCAGAAATCTAATTTCTGTAAGCAAGTTTGATGATGCAGGTGCAAAAACAGTGTTCGAGAAGGATACCTACAAGATGGTTTGTGGGGAAATAGTATTGATGCAGGGAGTTTGAATTGGAGCTATGAACAAGCTTCACGGTAGCACTATTGTTAATGGGTGCAATAGTTTCGTGGTTCCTGAAAGTGGAGTAGAAAATCTAGTGGTCTCTGGAGAGAAGACCATGATGTGGCATCAAAGGATTGGACATATTGGAGAGAAGGGCCTTCGAATACTTCATGGTAAAGGTATGGTAGAAGGTATGAGTAATAGCTCTCTGGATTTTTCTTTCTGTGAAAATTGTGTATATGGGAAGCAGAATCGGGTGAGTTTCCCCCTGGTAAGAGGACGAAACAAATATTAAAGCTTGTGCACAGTGATGTGTTTGGACCTGTGAAAGTTCCATCACTGGGTAAGTTTGTGTACTATGTATCATTTATAGATGACTTCTCAAGGAATACATGGATATATTTCCTTAAGAAGAAATCTGAAGTCTTTGACAGGTTTAAAGAATTTACGGCTCTGGTGGAAAATCAGACAGAGAAGAAGATAAAGGTACTGAGGACAGATAATGGTGGA
>APFE031485160.1:364984-377797 GCA_000404065.3 Pinus taeda | reverse complement strand
AAGGGCCTTCGAATACTTCATGGTAAAGGTATGGTAGAAGGTATGAGTAATAGCTCTCTAGATTTTTATTTCTGTGAAAATTGTGTATATGGGAAGCAAAATCAGGTGAGTTTCCCCTCTGGTGGCAAGAGGGCGAAATGAATATTATAGTTGTTGCACAGTTATGTGTTTGAACCTACGAAGGTTCCATCACTGGGTAAGTCTGTGTACTATGTATCATTTATATGTGACTTCTCAAGGAATACATGGATATATTTCCTTAAGAAGAAATATGAAGTCTTTGACAAGTTTAAAAAATTTAAGGCTCTGGTAGAAAACTAGACAGAGAAGAAGATAAAGGTGCTGAGGACAGATAACGATGTAGAGTTTTGCATTAAAGAATTTGAAGAATTCTGTAAGAAGTCCGGTATAGCACAACAGAAGACTACTCCATATACACCTCAACAAAATGGAGTTGCAGAAAGAATGAATAAGACATTGATGGAAAGGGCAAGAAGCATGCTAAGTGGCGTTGGGTTAGGATAGGAATTCTGGACAGAGGGGGTGGAGACAACATGTTACCTGGTCAATAGATCACCTCCATTAGTGTTGGAGGATAAGACTCCATAATAGGTATGGATTGGTAAGAAACCCTCTCTTTCACATTTGAGGGTATTTGGATGTGATGCATATGTACATGTTCCAAAGGAGAAGAGAACCAAGTTGGATAGTAAATATGAAAAGTGCATCTTTATTGGGCGTAAGGATGGTTTAAAAGGCTATAAGCTTTAGAACCCAGTAACAAGGAAGGTTGTGTATAACCGAGATGTGGTGTTCAAATAGGTGAAATATGTTATTAAACATGAAATCCAACCAAAGGAACCTAAGAAGATAGAGTTTTATGAGTAAGATTCAGACTCTACAGTAGAGAAAGAATCAGAAGATGAAGAGCCACAAACTCCCGGTGTGAGAAGATCAGTTCAAGAAAGAAAGAAGTCAGAAAGGTATACTCCATCTACTTTCTGTTCAAATTTTTCTTCATCTATTACTGATGATGTTCCTAGAGCTATGAAGGAAGCAATAGATTTAGAGGATGGAAAACTCTGGAAAGAGGCCATGGTTGATGAAATGGCATCTTTGCAAAAAAATGGGGCTTGAGATATGGTGGAGTTACCAGCTGGAAGGAAACCCATTGGCAGCAAATGGGTGTTCAAGAAGAAGACAAATGCAGAAGGAAAGGGGGAGAAATACAAAGCTCGGTTGGTAGCAAAATGTTATTTCCAGGTGTTGGGAATTGATTTTGGTGATATTTTTGCTCTTGTTGCCAAGGTGACTTCTATTAGATTACTTTTATCTGTTTCTATTCCTTTTGATTTTGAGGTAGAATAGATGGATGTGAAGACAACATTTCTTCACAGGGATATGGACGAGGAGATCTACATGAGGCAACCTAAAGGCTTTGCGATGAAGGGTAAGAAAGAATTGGTATGCAAGTTAAAGAAGTCTTTGTATGGGTTAAAACAGTCAACAAGGATGTGGTATCAGAAATTTGATACATTTATACGGGGACTTGGCTTCACAATAAGCAAAGCAGATCACTGTGCATATTTTAAATTAATTAGTGATCATGTTATTTATCTAGTCTTGTATGTGGATGATATGTTGCTAGTTGGAAATGACAAAGAAATTATCCAGGATTTGAAAAGCCATTTGCCCTCCAAATTCGACATGAAAGGTCTTGGTGCTGCAAACTATATTTTGGGCATGGAAATTAAAAGAGATCAGATAGAGAGGAAGCTCTGGTTAAAGTAAAGGAAGTATGTCGAGACAATATTGCAAAGGTTTAATATGCAGGATAGTAAATGGATGAAGGTTCCTATTCCTGTAGGTGTAAAGTTATCTACTGAATAGTGTCTGAAGACACAAAAAAAGGAAGTGGACATGTCCCGTGTTCCATATGCAAGTGCAGTTGGTAGCTTGATGTATGCAATGGTCTGTACTAGACTAGACATTACACATGCAGTGGGAGTATTGATTAGGTTTATGTGAAAACCAAGGAAGTAGCACTTGACATTAGTGAAGCGGGTTTTCAAGTACTTGCGTGGCACTAGTGATTATGGTTTGTGCTACCAAGGAAGACCAGGATTGGACAGAATGTTGGATATTCATGGATTTGTTGATGTAGATTGGGCTTGAGATATGGATCATAGAAAATCTACAAGTGGGTATGTGTTTAACGTATTTGGAGGTGGAGTTAGTTGGATGAGTAAGAAACAATCTATAGTGACGCTATCAATGATAGAGGCAGAATACATGGCAGCCACTCATGCAAGAAAGGAAGCAGTTTGGTTGTAAAGATTGTGTTCAAGTATGGGGTTAGTACAAGGAGCTATAAGTATAGACTGTGATAGCGGAAGTAAAATTTTCTTGGCAAAGAACCCTGCATATCATTCAAAGACAAAGCACATTGATGTTCAGTATCACAGAGAAATTATTCGTCTGCCATGAGTTGTTCATATGTTAAGGAAAATGGCACTTGTTAGCTACCATTTCCTTTGTTGAATTGTAAATATCAAAATAGATAGGAGAGTAGGATAGTTTTAATCCCACTCTTCTCCTGTGTGGAATCTACAATTAGATTAAAAATTTCAAATGTGAAAACCAAGTTTTATTTTTTTAAGAATAAGTATGTTAGATTCTCTTATCATAGAGAAATTATTTATTTTCCATAAATTATTCACCAATTAAGGAAAATGACACTTGTTATTTGCCATATCTTTTTTGAATTATAAATTTTAAGATAGATAGGAGTGACTTCATTCCGTTTTAATATAAATCTTCTATATTTGTTGTGGAATCTAAAATCAAATTAAATTAAACTTAAGTATATAAAATCATAATAAAACAATCGAGATAAATTCATCAAAGCATATTTTATTAGACAAATATATAGAATGATAGGGAAACATGAGAATCCATTTCATTCGATAAAATTTTGGGTTGAGATACTTACCTTATACATGTTATAGAATGCTATCATCTATTTATCTGTTAAGAAAGAATAAGTTGATAAAAAGTGTTGCAATGTAGCTTAATCCCTGTAATATAAGTTGGAAAATGAAATCAAAGACTAATAACAAGATTTAGTAGACACTTAATTTCCACCAAACTATTGTATTACTTAACCAAATGGACTGTTCTCAGTTTATATTAATAGTTTCATAACATTAATACTTAATCCTAGAAAATAGATATTTTCACTGAAACACCAAGTTACCTTTTAAAATGATCTTAGCAATCAAATTTCATGATAGTTTGTTTTGAAAAACATTAGGGGAAAAATAATTAATCAATTATAATAGATTTTTTTAGTTGATGGATTGTGCCGTTAATGAGTATTGTAAATATTTAAATAAATCATTGTAGTTCTCTATGTATGTAAGAATATTTTAAATATAAAAAAAATATTACAAACAAGCTAATGTTAGACAATTTGAATAAATTATTGAGTGTATAAACTCTTTATGACCTAGTATTTTAGCCATGTTGTAAAATATTACTTACTATAAGCTCAATCAGTTTAATTATATAGACTGTGATAATCAAAGTGCAATTTTCTTGGCAAATAACGTTGCATATCATTCAAATACAAAGCACATTGATGTTCAATATTACTCTAGGAGGGATACAATAGAAGAAAAAAGGTGTTGTTGGTAAAGGTGGACACTTTGAAGAATATTGCAGATGCATTGACAAAATATGTGAGCTCTAGGAAGTTCTCTTGATGTAGATAAACAATGGGCATTGCAGGGCTAGATAAATGACTAAGCTCTCTTGTGGCCCCCTGTGGAAAGAAAAAACCAAGTTGGAGAATGGTTGGTTATGTTATATTCTTTCCATGACTAGCCCATGTAGTTAACCAAGGGATATGAGAGAAGAAAAAAAGGTGTTGATGTTAAAGGTAGACACTTTGAAGAATACTGCAGATGCATTGAGAAAATATGTGAGCTTTGAGAAGTTCTCTGTAGAGAAACAATGGGCATTGCAGGGCTGGATAAATGACTAAGCTCTCTTGTGGCCCCCTGTGGAAAGAAAAAACAAGTGGGAGAATGGTTGGTTGTGTTATATTCTTTCCACGATTAGCCCATGTAGTTAACCAAGGGGTTAGAGGAGGGGGCGGAGCCCCCCCTTCATTGTGTCGATTACATAGCGAGGGGTGTTATAAGGGGTTTGAGGGGTACAAGTAACCCCACTCTATGGGGTTCGAGACAGCACCTCGGAAAATTTTGGTTTTGGACCCTATATTAGGTTGAGTGGACCTACCTATGGTTTTGTGCATGTTTTGGCACATGGTTTTTGACGCGATGGTTTTTGGTCGATGGTTTTGGACACGATGGTTTTCGTTCCATGGTATTGGATGCCTTGGCATGTATAAACATGTATTGTAACATTGAAAGGACAATAATGAAAAATCAAGTTGGTTGTCCCGGTTTTGGGATCTAGGGGAATATCTTTGTGTATATGTGTTTTATGTGTTATGCTCTCACATTGTTTATTTTCTATGTTTTAGAATTCATATGCAGGTTGTGTACGAGGTTAAAACCTACACGTACACATTCTACGCATGTACAACTCAAAGCATCCACGCACATGGGATGAGAGCCTCCCCTATGTTCAACACATCTATAAGTCGGCTCTCTGTAACTTAACTAGACACAACCCTTTTCAAGTGGGCATGGAATTCCAGGCACTATTTCCCATTGATGTGGCCATGTGATTTGCAGCTAATCAGGCATATTCAGCTCATGTCCAGCCTGAAATCAATAAGGCAAACAACGTCATTGAGCACATCCAATATATATGCTAGCAAGTCCACAATATTCTGGAGAAATCAAATTCCAAGTACAAGTAGCAACATAATCAACATTGGGTGCCACACAAGTTTCATGTGGGCGACAAAGTCTAGTTGTATTTGCAAAAGGAACCCCTTACCTGAACCTATCGGAAACTCATATTACTCTGATATGGTCCTTACAACATTACCAAGGCTATGAGAGACAATGCATTTGAGCTCATCATTCCCCCATTCCTTGGCCTACACCCAGTGTTCAATGTGGACCACCTTCGACCATTCCTTCCACCATTACTAGACACATCCAACATTGCAGAATAGCTCACACCAACAGAGTTAAATCCAAATTACATGGAACAAGCTACAACTGATCCAATCATGGACACGCAAATCAAGCACACTTTCCAGTAGAAGATCCAAATGTATTAAGTTGTCAAAATAGGCCAACTCCTTCACAAGGGAATGTGGCTCACCAGGGACCAAGTTCAACAGAAGTTTCCTCATCTCATGGAGGAACTCAATGCAATGGGGACCATTGCTTCCTAAGGGGGGAGGAATGATCTAGGTGGATATTGGTGGCCACCCACCAATTCTACTTGGACCCCCACCATTGGTTCTTTCAATTTTTTAGTTTCCTTAATTGTAGCATAATTTACTATTTTAAGCATATTTTCGAGTCCTAAACTTCCAGAACCATTTGTAGGTCCTAAACGACGTTTTTTTGGAAATCTACTACCAAATATCTTTTAGTAAAATATTATTTTTCATCATATTCCATAGATTGAGCTTTCCAACGGGGTATCCTGCTTGTCAAACATAGATAATATGACCAAGTCATGACCCTAGGAAGTTGGTTGTCCAACTAACCCCAACGGGGCCCATAAACTCTTGGTGTTAAATCTCCTCGGGTTAGGGTTTTGGTTGTTTAGGGTTTTCTCTTACTGTTCAATAATAAAAAGGCCCTTGAGCCTCATTGTAAGGCAGTTCAAAGGCATGTAGCCACCACATCGCTTCTCAGAGATAAGCTACCATCCCCTGAGCTAGTTTATTTCCACTTTTGTTTGTAAGCATATTTCAATATTTTACACTAATGAAATGAAGTATTATTTCTGTTGCATCTCCGTATTTATGGCTATGAATGTAATTTTCTATGTTCTTGTTTAAATCCATATGATTTAATCTCTAGAAAATATATATCGAAAAAAATAAAAAATAAAATAAATTTTGGTTTCATATGTTTTGATTGCCTTAAGTGGTCAACATGCAAATGGAATCCTATAATCTTGTTATGGAATGAGAAAATAAATTCAGATTTGAAGTGGGTACAAGGACTTGCATAAATTTTGGTTGGAACTAATCACTAATAATTCTCCACATTTACTATTTTACTCCCACAAGATGAAACCATAAATAATGCTAGGAAGTTTCATTTATTTATATTTTATTTCTATCCATTTTTATGCAAATAATTGCTTAACTTATCATGGGAAGTGATCGTAAATATGTTATTTATATAAGCATGAGCTACTTCCAAGGATTTTATCTTTGGATTAAAAAATCACTTCTCCTTTATTATAAATTGTACATAAAGGAGAAGTAAATAAATACCAAAATATGAAATAAATCTAATCAATTAATTTGAAAAATATATCACAAAAACAATGAGGAGGAGGAGGAGGAGTAGTATGTAATGAAACCAACTCACAAAAATATAGAAAAGGTAGATCAATGCCTTGTAAAGCAGCCTCTCCGAGGGTGCAACCTCCTTTACATTACACAAATGAACAATTCTTGGATGATCCAAATGACAAAAATTCCTTTATATATATAGGGGTCTAAGAGGTCACAATATAACCAAGCCGACCTAACAATAATAATATATAGGAACAAAACTAACAATAGAGGGATTCTATGCGGCACAATAATAACAATATGGGGACAATAGGGGCACAACAATATTAATAACGGATACAATGACAATAGTAATGGGGGAATCACTAGTATTATAGGGACCTAACATGCCCCTCTCCTTCAAAAAAGTGTTGTCCTCAACACTTTAGCAGTTCTAGATGCTTCGGGTATAAAATTCTCACCCTCGCATGTGGAACCTTCAACAGATAAGGTCTTCCACTTGATGAGATACTTCGAAATTGATCAATTTCGTAGCTGTTGAGTTCTTGTCTATGTGACCACTTCCTATTCCAATATAACTTTTCCTTCCCCATCAAGTAGTGGAAATATTGTTTGAACTGGGAACTTGTCACCTATAACCTTATTTAAACATGAAACATGGAAAATTGGGTGCACTCGAGAAGCTACAGGAAGCTCCAATTTGTATGCCATAGTACCAATCTTTTGCAACACATTGTACGGACAATAATAGTTTGGTGATAATTTATTATCCTTCTTAGCTTGCATGAGGGACATTTGATTTATGGTTGTAACCATAGGAATAACCAGTCACCTACATAAAAAAAAATTGTTGTGATGTTGATTTGCATGTTGTTTCATTATATTCTGCACCAACGTGAGGTTATCCGTTAAGAGTTGGAGAACTTGTTGTTGATGCTCGATGTGAACCTTATAATTTTCTCTTAAATATGATGTGATGGATGGTGGTTGATATTCATAAAGTGCCATAAATGGGGACATTTTTGTTGTAGTATGGAAGGAAGCGTTATACCACCATTCAGCCAGAGGCAACCATTTACCCATTATGTCAGTTTATCAAATACAAAGCAACAAAGATATCCTTCCAAACATTTGTTTACTATCTCAATTTACCCATCAGATTGAGGATGATAAGATGAGCTATGAGCTAACTAAGTACCAAGACAAGATATAATTATGTACAAAAATTTCTAGTGAAAATGGGATCTCTATCACTTACAATAATCTTTGGGTTTCCATGTAGCTTTTGAATTGTTTCCATAAATGTAGTAGAAATTGTATTGGCTTTAAATGGATGTTATAATGCACAAAAGTGTGCATACTTGGTAAGTCTGTCAACTACCACCATGATGATACTCTTTCCTTCAGACTTGGGTAAACTTGTGATAAAATCCATCAAAACCTCCTCCCAACTTTGGCTTAGAATGGATACAAGTTGTAATAGATCTGGGGTCTTAGTTGTTTCAAATTTATTTTGTTGGAAAACCAAACATTCTGCCACAAACTTTTGAATATCTGATTTAAGGCCATCCTAAAAAAATTCCTTCTTAACCCTGTGGTAAGTTTTTAAAAATTTTGAGTGCCCTACTAAGGGAGAAGTGTGCAATTCCATAAGAATCTTTTGCTTGAGTTGGGAATTCTTACAGAGGTATAAGTGATCTTTGTACCATAACGAATCATGTTTCAATGTACTGGAATATTTTTGTAACTTTTGAATAAGTTCCAACACTTCTTCATCATTCTTCCATTCCTCCCTTGCTTCATTTATCCAATCTGGTTGGATAATAGAAATGACGCACAATAATGCTTCCACATTCTCATCCTTTCTTGAGAGTGCATCTACCACAACTTTGTGACCAATTTTTGTTGCTTTTCAGAGGATATTTTTTGTTATAAAAAGTGTTTAAGACTATCATGATCTTTTTTTACCTTGAAGTGTCTTCCCATTAGGTAGGGTCGCCATTTCCTAAGTGCATGTAGTATTGACAACTTTCCTTCTCATAAATAAATTTCTGTAAATAATTTCCCTTGATTGGATGAATTTTGAAAGCAATGGGTCTTTCATCTTGCATTAAAACAACACCAGTTCCATTTCTTGAATCATCACATTCTGTTAGGGCCTAAATCTACCTTAGGCTGAGAAAGGCGGATCTAGGGTAACATCAAACCACACTTAACCTGGTAGCTAGCCCAAATAGGTTGAGAGAGGGCTCTCTCCTTGTCAATATCAGTAACATATATCAAATCAAGATGGATATGACTGATGTAAGGACTAATTTTAGGCTAGGTATATGCCCAGAGGAGTTTGATTGAATTTTATGATGGTTTGTTGCCTCAAAATGTGAAAGGCGGATTTGGGTCCAGGGTATGGACTCACTTTTAGAGAGTTTTTTATGGGGCAAGGCAAGAAAATGCTTTAGTAATTTAAATTGAATGAGATGGAGAGTCTTAGGACTCGTGAGGAGTTGGAGAGTGCATGATATTCTGAGGATTCCTCTTCAAATAGTAGAAAACATAAATAACTAAAGAAACCCTAGTTAGAGCACTGCAACTTCAATGATTTCTACCTTTATCCTTGATTTATTTAGTTCATCTTAAAAGAGAGAGATAATGGCATACATCAACATAAGTAAACTTGAATTATAGAAGAAGAAATAATACCAAATCAACTTGCCACAAGAATCTCACAAAATGCTGCAAATCCTGGTCTATTCCTTTGCCAAAACTGTAGAGATGAATGTACAATGTTGCTCAAAGCTTTCACAAGAGTCCAACCTTGGCAAATGACCAAAAAAATACTAGATATAAGCAATAAACAACTCATGCTAGGATTTAGGGATCGAATTCATGAGTTTAGGAGTTGTTCCAATAAGATCTAAACTAAGAATTGAAAAGTAGGCAGTGGAACAGCTTGCCTCTAAAATCTAGGAAACTGATTCATTCAGTTCAAAACTACCTTTTCATGATGTATCTACCTATGTGAGTGAACTTTTACCATTTTTACATCCAATTCCATCAAGTTACATCAATTTACATCATGCGTTTGACCATGAGGGAGAAAAAAGTCAAACTGAAAAAAAAAAAATGGGTGAAAATAGAGTTTTTTGGCAGAAAATGACAATTTTCCATCCTGTGCGCCGCGTCACTGTCCCTGTGCATAACACATTTTTGCATATGATTTTGGAGGACTTCCCATGCACCAAATTTGATCCAAATGGGCTTGTTGTAAAGTTATATCTGTCTAATTTACCGAACAAGTGGAATTTTTGAATTGGGAGTCCATTTGTCCCTCCAAAAGTGACTTCTCCCAACACTGCTTCCTGTGTGGCCAAAAAGGGATAGAAAGGGCATTTGTGAGGTGTTTTGACCCTTTTGGAAGCTCAAAACTTGACAAAAATTTCTACTAATTTATGGGAATTCATAATTTTTCATGAGGAATCCAACAATGTAAATTTTTCCTCTAGAGGAGGTCTCTAGCAAAAGCAAGTTCTGGGTGGCGCTATGCACCAGGCATAAAATCTTGTTTTTTCCTTCAAAAATTCAAAATTGACAAAACATGTGTCAAATTTCTTGAAATTTATGCTGAGTGACCTACATCAAGTACTATGTTGGGCTAAGGAAGCTTCAACCAAGATTTTTAGTCTATCTTGGTCTTTCTTCCTACTCAAAGTTTTCCTCAATTTGGCCTTCAAGGTCCTTATTCTCGCTTTGCAAATCTTGTTTCTCATGACAAATAGTGATAGGACATGTGCCTCAACATATTTTTCTCTTTGTTGGCCTTCTCTAGTAGCTTCTCCAAGTGCATATTTCTCCTCTCTAGCCAAGATTCATGATCAGCTTCAATCTCTTGTTCCAGTGGTGTCAATTTGATTTTCCTCCTTTTGGCTGCTTGCTTATTTTCTCTTATAGTTTGCAGTTCCATGATCATCTGCTGATCCTCTAGCTGCTTGTTCCTTTGCTCAAGATAATTGATAATCCACTTAGCTCTTTCTAGGTTAAGATCAACTTCTTGTTCCTAGATGATCTCTTTAAGTGTTGAGCTTTGGTGGCCCAAATCAGTGTCCTCATCCTAAATGAGAATGAAATCTCCCTATTGACCTTTCAAAGGCCCCTCATCATGCATTGGTTGTTTATATTTATCTCCTACCTACTTTTCTATTGAAGGAAACGAGGCGCCTTCCACCCAGGTGGAGATAGTACTCGTTTTTCCACTGCAAATAGCCTCCTTGTCCCTTTTTGATAAGTGATGAATACTAGCACATTGGTGGTTTGAGTATCATGCACTTCTTGCTAATGTGAAGGCCCTTTTGCTTCATGAAAAACTGATGGGGTCACTAGGGGATTTGTGAAAACCTCATGTGAAATGAAATCATCCCATGAAACATTCAGCAAACTCAGCTGATGCAAAACCACAATCTTGACCAATGCAAAGTGATAAATGTTGTTGTACTGTTGATAAGAAGGCTTTCTTTTCACAAATGTGGTCATTTTCTCAATATTCTGGCACATGAAATAGGGGATTTTCATCATAATCACCCTAGTGAAATGCATCAATAATCTAATATGGTATGCGTACAAGCGAGAAAATCTGCCTTCACAGCTAAAATATTTGATTATGAGCTTCATGAGAGGAGCATATGTGTCCTGTAGGTATCTGAAAGGGAACACTCTATTGATCTGCTTCTGATAGCCAGCCTTGATATAAGGCTCATAATGCTCTTTGTCAACCAACTTGTTAGCACCTAAATCCACCTCAAGCTGAAAGAAGGCAAAATTCAGGCGAACCAAAAACCACGCTCAGTCTGGTAGCTAGCCCTACCAGAACAGGAGAGGGCTCTCTTCGAGTCACACTCAGTGAATAGATGAAACGAAAAGGACTGAGATGACTTTCAAACGAACTATTTATCTTAGGCTAGTAAGTGAAAATGAATATAAGGAGTGATTTTTATGAATGACTATGTTTCTGGGATGTTATGGGACCATTGGACCTCAATGAACCGAGAACTTAACATAAAGGCACAGATTATTTCGTGAGGCAAGGTAGGCGGAAAGCATAGCAATTTTAGTTTTAAGATATGGCGGAATGGAGAGATTGATTAAGAAGGTGAAAAGGCCATGGAAAATATGAATCCTTTTCAACAGAAAAATGAAAACTATACATGAAATTTTCCCACAGGTAGAGTAATAAAATTGAATTCTACCTAATCTCACTCGAAAAAATTCACCAGAAATGAATACGAAATGAACTATGAAACATAACAAGATACATATGAAACATAAGAGACACACTTGCTACACTCACAACCACATGAATCTCATGAAACAGAGCCACTGCCTTTCATTAATTCTCTGTAAAAATATACAGTGCAGAAACAAAGTTTCTTTCCCACAGTCCCCCAAAAGTTACAAGCCAACCAACCAATTGCTTTGCAAATGGTTTGCATACAATATATAGAAAGTGTGATGGAGAGATAGAACGCCCAAGGGTCACAAAACGAAGGTGGAGAGCCAAACATCAGCTATAGGTGCAGCACCAAAAACATGAAAAATGGCTTGGGTGACCCTTTTCCTTCCTTTTCCACTTGGATAACTGACGATGCCGAAAAACTAAAGTGCACATGAGTGGGCCCACTTACAAAAAGTCGGGAATCCTCCTCCTGTGTGTCGCGCTATTTTAAAGATGACTTTTGGAGGCCTTCCCAGTATCCAAATTGAGTGTAGGATAGCTCGTTGGAAAGCTCATTCAGTATAATTTCCAACCCAACTAGAAGGTTTCAATTTTGAGTTCATTTTCTCTACCAAAAGTCAAATCTCCCAAGACTGGTCAAAATGTGCCCAGTGAGGCTGCCTCAAGGTAGAGTGCTGTTGCAATCAACTTTTGAAGGTGTTCCTCAACTCAAAATTGAGCTCATGATAGCTCATTGGAAAGCTACTTTTCTCTAGGTATTTTTTGGATCATCAAGAAAGTCATTTGGCCAACAAATCTAGGAGAAAACTTGATTTTCCCGAGGTCACTCCAAAGGTACATCAATCTCTTGAGACAATTGTATTTTTGAAATTTCTTCAAAACCATGCCACCTGTGTAAAACGTGAAGGAGGTTATTCTTCCCTGGTCTGTTTTCCACAAAAACCTCTCTCAGTTTTTCTAAATTCATCTTCCATTTCTTAGAAACATCATTTGAGTGAAACCTAACCCGATGTGGGGAACAAGAGATTTGTCGAAATGAAGCAAAATGAAGGGTGTTAGATGATCCAAAAATACACTTTTATCATAGGTTATAAAATTAGAATAAAATTAGAATAAAATAATT
>APFE031485160.1:336296-349831 GCA_000404065.3 Pinus taeda | reverse complement strand
GCTCTTGCAAATCAATTATGTAATTATTTTTTTTTCTGATTAATAAAATTATGTGTCTGAGGACACTTCTGCCATTAAAGGGGATAGGGAGATTCTAAATTCTTGAGGTAATTTTGGGAAGTATGGAGGGATGTTAGGAAGTAGGGGAAAGTGGAATCTCAGAAATTGAGGGGAAGGGGTCCAAAAAGGCAAAACACAGGCCCAACCATAGAAAATTGCCAGGTTGTAGCAAGAAACTAGGGTTTGTGCGAAAATGAGGAATTTGGAGGATCTCAGTGATGGGAAGTGTTTGATAACGTATTTTATGGATAGGGGAAGGTGTATGAACATTAGGATACACGATTTTCCGATGATTTGACCATCCAAGAGAAATTAGCTTCAAAACCCTAGGAGAGGGAAATGAACCTTGCCTAGGCGCAACTGAAGCATGAACAAGGTGTAAAATGACCCAATGGAACTTGACATGATGATGAAAACCCTTTGAATGATGGTACACTCAGTTGAATGGTGACTTAGACTCACATTTGGACAACTTTGGAAGGAGTACAAGCAAACCCTAGACCTAATGCCTAGTGACCAAATTTTGCTTGAAGACTCACTGAAATGACAAAATTTTTCCTTGACACCTTAAAATTGATTGTGTAAGAGCCTGTTTGATCACTGGAGGAAGGATGCAAAGACTGACACTAACACAGTTGTCCCTTGTTCCATTTTTCTCCCACATTTGGAATACCTATTTCTTCAGCTATAATTTCAGGTGTCAAGGTGAATGTAACACCTACCAAATTGACCTAGTCATTGTGAAGATGGAGGACAAACAATATAACAAGCTCATGGTGGTATTTGACTCTTTTCACCATCTCACAAAATTGGTAGTAGGATTGATGTTTGAAACATGCTACAGCAAGAGGACAAGCCAATAGCTCTGTAACTTTAATGGGCTCCTCCTGAATGTGTTTACCTCCCTTGTGAGGTTTTCTCGGTGCATGAAGTTCTTGAGAGAAATCACTCACTGTTTCCTCATCTCTATCATAAGGTGAATCTGTCTCCATATTTTCCACTATTTGATGTTCTATGATGAGTATGAAGAGATTTTATATCAACAATAGGTGTTTTCTATTTGACGAAGGGAATTGATGAGGGGGACAATGAATGAGGGATTTTTGATGCTGGATATAATGGGTTTAGGGAGTGATAGGGCTTGGGGATGCCAATTAGGGTTTGGGGTAATAATGGGAATTTGTTGTTAGGTTTTTTAGTTTTGGGGATAAGGGGATAGATGGATGGTGAATGAGAAAGGAGAGGGAAAATTAAATAAAGGAAATGTAGTGGATGGAAATGAAAATGATGTAGGGGAGCAAACAACAACAATGAAATTTTTTGAAACCGTAGACAGTTTTTTGAATGTGACTGTGAAACAAACTAGGGTTTTACTTTTCACTTATTGACACGTCATGAAAGTTGACTAAAACCCTTGCAATGGCACTTAGGAATGTTAAACTTACTTGTGAGATGATGTTTCCAAGATTTGGAGCTTAGAGGAGGTGATTTGAGTGCATTTTGGGCTTGAAAGGCAGGTACATTGCGCCCACTAACAAGTGCATTGTGCCACTCAGGTGTGACACACCTGTGTATTTTATAATGTATTTGCTGAGCTTTTTGCACTGCGCCGACTAGCCGCACCGCGCCTCAACCCACTTGCACCGCGCCAAGAGCTTTGCACAGTTTTGCTGCAATTTCTCCTTCTTTGACTCAAAAACATGACTTGGCTCTTGTTCACTCTCTTGGCACATAAATGAACTATTTAACATAAGAAACACCTTATATACCCTTGGACTTTAAATTTTATTTACAAAAACCCACTTTTCTAAAGTTTTCTTTTCACTTGTTCTTTAAAACTCTGTTTTGGCAATTTGACTTGCTTTTCGCCTTTGATGGAGTAAATGCTTTGAATTTGTGACTCTTTTGTAGGAGATGGAATTCAAGAGATTTCCAAGGTGACCAAGGCTACTGCTGGGACTTATTACATATAGGAAAAATGAAATTACATGAAATTTTTATACATAAAACAATAAAACTATGTTTTTCCTCAAAACATGGTTTTGTGGAAAAATCAATTATTGAGCATGTGATTATTGAAATTTTTTATTATAAGACTTTGTTTGACCTCCTCATGCACCTGCTGACCATTATTGAGCTTTTACAGGACTTTAATGACAAAACCCTAGACCTAATGAGACCTAAAACCCTAAAAATGACTTTTGCAAATGTAAAGATAGACAATGACTGTAAATGGCCGGAATGTATGAAAACGGGCCAATAGGTAAAGATCACGAGGGAAAATTTATAATATTCCACTACCATTAAATGATCCATGATGCTAATGGAATGCAGCTAATCAGATAAGACACCTAAAATGCAATGCAACACGAGAATTTTGATCACTAATAGAGGGATGAAGATACCGACACTTACATTGGCTCCAATGGGGATGGTAGCTCCTTGGAGGTGGCAAGAACTACATATCACTGGAAAGTAGACAGTGCCTTCTTCCATTAGGCTACAAAGTCAATAACTTCAATAAACCAAAACCAATATCTTGACTCAAAACTGACTCAATTTCAGGACTGAAATCTGGCACAAAACTGGCTCAAACAATCCACAACAAAACTGAAATCAGGCCTTCAGTTTTATAGCCTTCACTTTGGCCCCTAAACTAAATGAATGATGACAGTACACACTTGCAATGATGGAAATAAAATGCTATGTACAGTGATACATATGACAATAGAAAATATTTCAAAGATAATACCATTTGAATAGCCAACCATTAACCAGCCTACCTGGACAATTTTCTCCATTCATTTCTTTCAGTAGAAAAGTATTTTGGCCCTAATATGCAACAATTTTGAATGGACCCTTCCACAGATTCTTGAACTTGCCATGCTTGCCTTTGTCTTCATTTCGAGCATCCCACTTGAGCACTATGTCTTTAATCTGAAACTTATCTGACTTTGCCTTCTGGTCATATATTTTCTTGATCCTCTCTTGCAGCCCGAAGGTTTGGAAAACCTCTTCTCTCATCTGTTGTAAATGGATCATTTGGTTTATACTTCGCTGAAAATGATCCTCTTCACTGCCAGCTTCCTGCAAAAGTTTTACCACCAGGACTGTGAGAGATGTCGGGAACACTGTGTCAACACCATATACTAGTTCAAACAGAGACATGCCAATTGATTTCTTTTGACTTACTCTATCTACCCAAAGTGCATTAACAAGCATTTTGTGCCAGCTCTTTTTGTTTGTTTCCAGTAGCTTTTTGATGATGTTAACCAATGATTTATTTGAAGATTCTGCCAATCCATTACCT
Source organism: Pinus taeda (assembly GCA_000404065.3). Lineage (NCBI taxonomy): Eukaryota > Viridiplantae > Streptophyta > Pinopsida > Pinales > Pinaceae > Pinus > Pinus taeda. The sequence continues at coordinate 346,461 of APFE031485160.1, read as the reverse complement.
TGTGGATAGTATGCAGTTGAATGACCCAAGGTAATTTGATATTTATTACAAAAACCAATCATCCTCTTAGATTTAAAAGCTACTGCATTATCTATAATCAGCTTGTTGGGACAACCAAAATGTGACAGAATATTATTTTCGAGAAACTGAATTATTACCGTATCAATGCCTTATCGAGTGGTGATGGCCTCAATCGATTTTGTAAAGTAGTCCATTGCTGTCAAGATCCACTTATGCCGAGCTGAAGATGTAGGGTGGATCTCTCCAATAAAATCAAGGCCCTACTGCTAAAATGGAGCACTTACTTCAACCGGTTTGACGGGTAGTGGCTATAATTTTCTCCTTCCCTGAAAAATTTGACATTCGTGGCAGCTTGTAATAGTTTTATACACATCAGAAAAGAGGGTAGCCCAATAGTACCCTACTCTTAAAATTTTATTTGCAGTTTTCTTCCAAAACAGATGGCCTCCACAATCGCCCTTGTGAAAATCATCCATGACCTGTTTTTCTTCTTCCTCAACCAAACAATTCAGCAAGACACCGCTGGGATCTTTCCAATACAATGCATTATTCATAATACAAAATTTGGCAGCCTTTAATTTTAGAGTTCTACTTTTATTTTCAGCCATTCCTGGAGGTGGTGAAAGATTTTGGAGCACATATACAATATCAGAATACCAAGGGGAATGGATAAAAAATTCAGATACCTGAACAGGTGAGCTATCCTCATATTCTTCGGACATAGAAGCAATCAAGTTTATGTCCAAGGCATGAAAATTAGACTCCGCCATTAGTTTTTCCAAACCTTGTCCCTTGATGAGTTTTGTTGGCTTTATTTCAAGGTAATATTCTAACAAAGCTGTGATCCATTTGCCTCATCTCCCTTTTGGATCTGTGTGCACTAAAACATCTTTGACGGTTGCATTAGGAACATAAGCAAGAATATGAGAATGAAAAATATATACTCGGAAATCTTTCATAGATTTCACCAAGGCAAGCGCCTGGTTCTCAATAATATTATACTTTAAGGCTACATCTCTTATTGTTCTGCTGAAAAAGGCAATTGGCTTCTCAAGCTGATCTCTTTTTTACATTAAGACAACTGTCGTAGTATGCTCTGAAGCGAATGAAAATAAAATAAAATCTTGGGAATAATTTGGGCTGATCAGAATTGGAGATGAAGAAAGGGCCAACTTTACCAAATTGAAAGACTTGATAGCTTCTTCGATCCACTTTAGTACACTATCTTTCTTTAACATGCTTGTGATTTTCCTCAAATGCTCTGCTAGATTTGGCACAAAACAACATAAGAAGTTCATCTTACCATTGAATTCTTGGATCTCCTTTTTACTACAGGGAAAATCAATTTTATGAATGGATTCCACTCGAGTAGGATCGATGCGGATGATCCTTGGATATGATGTGACTGAGAAGCTTTCCTTCATCCATGGAAAACAAACTCTTTTTGGGATTAAGAGATATGCCATACTTTCTGCGTCACTGAAAAACAATCTTCAAATGGTAAAAAATGTTCCTCATCTGAATTAGAAAAAACTATCAAATCATCAAGATAAACTACTAAAAATACATCTTTCTCATTGGCATAGGCGATATCCATAGCCCGCTGAAAATTTGCACCAACATTCTTTAAACCAAATGGCATCTTAGCATAATGGAAAGTTCCCAATGGAGTGGTGAATGTTGTTTTGTCTCTATCATCCTCATGGGCCAAAATCTGATTGTATCCAGAGTGCCCATCGAGAAGAGACATACGAGATGCCCCAACCACTCTTTGAAGTATGTGGTCCATTTTCGGCAACGGATAATTATCTTCCAAAGACACCTTATTCAGATTTCTAAAGTCAATGCATAATCTAATCTCACACGTTTTCTTTTTCATGGGCACCAAATTGGAAATCCATTCTGAAAATCTGATTGGAATGATTATACCAGCCTTATATAATCAATTTACTTCCTTCTCTATGGATGGCAACAACTTAGAATTGATCCTCCTTAGATTTTGGTGAAATAATTTTTGGTTTGGATTGATTGGAATGACGTGCTGAATTATACTTTTATTGTAATCCTTCAAGTCTGAATATTCCCATGCACATATATTAGTAACTGAAGACAATAAACTAACGTACTTTGCCTTTACCTGAGGAGGTAATGCCTTTGACAAGTTCACCATCTTCGGATTTTCTGTTGTTCCAATATTCACGTCTTCAACTCCCTTTTTAGTTGGCATCAAACTTGGTTTCTGGGATACATCATCTTGGTCAAATAATTCTTCTAAAGGTATGTGGCCTTTAGTGATGACATTGTCTTTCAGCTGTAAAACTTCCATCTGATTTACTTCTAAGTCTAGTTCTCCATTATCTTGCTCGCCATCTATAGAAGTGTCTTGATATTTACCTTCATTACGTAGAAAATCATCAATCTCCTTATCATCTTGAAACACTTGCCAATATATTTGATTGTACAGGATAGATGGGTGATGTTTCACATGAATTTCAAAATTATTGTTTGAATTCATCGGAATCTTCAAGTTACTTACTGCTGTTGCAAGGGAATCTGCAATAACATTATGTGCACGTGGAACACATGTCAAAGTAAAATCTAGAAACAACCTCAAAATGTCTAAAACCGCATTATGGTAAGCCCTCATTCAAGGATTTTTTTCTTGGTACTCTCCCTTGACTTGCTTAATTACTAATTCAGAGTCGCCATAAATTGAAATTCTTTATGCATTCATCTTTTTGAGGATTTTTAAGCCTGCAATTAGTGCCTCATATTCTACTTCATTATTAGAACAATCAAAAGCCAACTTGTAGGAGCAAAATCTTACATTACTTGGGACCTTATTTGGTGAGAAAACAAGGTTGTTTATCTAAATACCAATTCCAGCACCTTCCCTACCTACTGCTCCATCAAAGTCCATACTCCACAAGCCAACTTCTTCTTCCAAATGCTAAAATTTTGCCTACTTTTCTACGTTTGGTTGTTGTCCATCTTTTTCTTGCTATTGGTGGAATATTGGTTGCTCAGCTGTACTTTCAAGCCTTTGCCTCTCTTGATGAAGTACAACTCGGAAATTTTTAGTGATCTCTGGAATATCTTCTACTTCAACTAATTGACTATTTACATCATTAAAACTATCATAATACAGAACAAAATACTTTGAATCTGTATGTACATAATTAATTGGATGATTCATAGGTTTCTCCTTGCTCTTGATCATGTATTTCATCTTTTCCTCTCTATATAACTTCCTCATTTGACCAAACACAGGAATAGTAGCATAGGAGATATCTAATTGCAGTGAACTTTTGAGTTTTGCACCCCATGATCTAGATAGAAGCATGCCAAATCTAGGGGGAATGTCAGCCAAAACTACATCCATAACATTGTTCACTGGAATTTGATCCAAACTAACAACCAAATATTTAATGAGACCAATACATCTTGCTCTACCAGAATCAAAGGAGTAAAGGTCATGATAATTTCTAGTGATGTCCAAACCCAATTTTTCCATAATTGCCTTCAGCATGGGATTAAGAGATGCTCCTGAATCAAACATGGAATTGTGCAAAACATAATCATGCGATCTAAGGTTGATGTAAAAAGGATCTACATCACTATCCTCAGATTGACCTTCTAGTGCGAGACCAAAGATAAGTTCAGGTTGGTCATCTTCTACATTTACCATATGAGACAAAGGATGTACATTCAAAATATTATCCACTTGACCTTTATAACTGTTGTTCTTCATTAATTCAGTCAAAGGCATTGACACTTTTAACTTACAAATTTCATTTTATAAGCTAAAGGCTGTAGTTTTCTCTATGTCTTTGATTGGAGCTTCTTTCTTTTCAATTTTCTCCTTCGTTGCACTTGGCTGATTTGACTTTTCATTTGTTGATTGCATTTTACTAGGAGTAGGGTATGTTGGCTCCTTTCCCTTTTTCTGCACACTTGGAGAGTCATTCTTTGGTGGTGCTTATTCCTTCCTTTTCTGAATTGGATTAATAGGAACATCCCTACTCCTAAGTGAGTATTGTCTTTTTTGTGTTGTCAATGCATTCATGTATCCTCTTCGATATTCATATGGTTCCTCTTCTAGGACTATTTCATTTGCCAATATAAAATCTTCATCCTTTTGGATAGCTAGACTTTCTGAATACTCTTCATCTTCAGTGATATAAATTGGGAAATCATCTAGTGTTAAAAAGTGATTCTATTCTCCAATTGGGGCCTCATCATCTTCTGATTTAGTGCCATGAACATAGTTCTACTGTAATGGTGTTTTGACTTGCTATTGAGCTTATGGATCTTGAGCTCTTTTCTCCTGTTGCTTGATTCTAAATAGTGGTTGCTGCTGACCACAAAATTTGGGTTTTTAACTTCTGTCTCGGGCTTATCTGTAATGGTAAATCTATCAAATATCTTCTCAATCGTATGAAGCAAATGATTTGAAGTGGAAGCTTCTTCTTTTATGGTCATCTTCTTCTCAGCCTTTGTTCTAGCTCTCTTAGCCAACAAATTTGCTTCAACACTTAACTGCAATTTTCTGCATGTCCTCCAATGTAGTCGGGTCTCTTTCTCTCAACTGATATGCCATATTAAGATCAAAAACATCAAGAAATTTGATCAAAGACAACCCCATAGGTGGCTTGATGTCAGCTGGAATGGCATTATAAAGAGTATTGAATCTAACACGGTAATATTAGACACTTTCACTGACATTTCTCTTTATGTTCTCATACTCGAAAAGGTTTTAGGGTGGATTTTTCTTTACCTCCCAGCGATCCAGAAAATGTCTTTGAAGTGCTTCCAATGAATTGATTGTTCCAGCCAGCAATGCTCTGAACCACTTTCTGACTTCACCTCCAAACGTTTGCACAAATAATCTCATTGTTACATTTTTTGCATTAATCTCATGGAGATTAAAGAAATCGCTCATCCGATCAACATGTTGCTGCGTTGTGACACCTTGAGAAGCATCAAACAATGGGATCTTGCTTTGATAATCAGCAGGCATGTTATCCAGGTTCTGTGGCAAAACAAGAGGTATATATTTGGCAGCCATTGCTCAAGGCAGATTTACAACTGGCCTTGGGGATGTAAGAGGAGTTGGAATGACCGGTGTATGAGGTATTGAAGGGGGTGAAGAAATCCTTGATGTTTGAGGTGTAGAGGAAGTGGATGGAGATGAAACCACTCCAGATTTCTTATCAGAGATGGCAGGCTGCACATGAATGGCGGAAATAAAAGGAATTTCAGTAGGAATTTTTGAATTAGATACAACAACAGATGAACCAAGAGTAGCAGATGCATATTATAAGAACTCAGGAATATTGGTAGCCACAATTAATGTTTGGAGATTCAAAATATAAGCATCAATTGATAGATTTTCTCTTTCAGTTTCAAGATCCTTTAAAAACTTTGGATTTAGTGCAGTAGCACCAACTACACTTTTAGACTTGGTCTCAAACAAAGATAGCTCAAACATTTCATCAAATGGAAGATATTCATCAGCCAAAAGTCTAGAATTATTTGATATACTGGGGCAATTTTAAATTTACATGTTTAGCTTATAAGACTAGACTGGAGATTAACTGAAGCAACTTTTATCTACTTTTGCACTTGCAAAGCAATGTGCAGTTTGAAGGCTTCCTGGCATAACTTCAGGCTTCGTCTATAGTTCATAAAAATGGAAAACTAACAAACAAATAAGCTTTGTTCCCCAGTGGAGTTGCCACTATGTTAGGGCCTAAATCTACCTTAGGTTAAGAAAGGCAAGATCTAGGGTAACATCAAACCATGCTTAGCCTGGTAGCTAGCCCTACCAGGTCAGGAGAGGGCTCTCTCCTTGTCAATCTCAGTAAAATATACCAAATGAAGCTTGAGATGACTGATGTAAAGACTAATTTTAGGCTAGGTATATGCTTAAAGGAGTTTGATTGAATTTTATGATGGTTTTTTGGCTCAAATGTGAAAGGCAGATTTGGGTCTGAAGAATGGACTTAGTTTTGCAAACGTTTATATGCGGCAAGGTAGGAAAATGATTTAGTACTTTAAATTGAATGAGATGGAGAGTCTTAAGACTCGTGAGGAGTTCGAGAGGGCATGAGAATCTCAAGGGTCCACTTCAAATAGTAGAAAACATAAATAACTAAACAAACCCTAGGTAGAGCACTGCAACTTCAATGATTTCTACCTTTATCCTTGATTTATTTAGTTCATCTAAAAAGAGAGAGATAATGGCATGCATAAACATAAGTAAACTTGAATTATAGAAGAAGAAACAATACCAAATCAACTCGCCACAAGAATCTCACAAAATGCTGCAAACCCTAGTCTATTCCTTTGCCAAAATTGTAGAGATGAATGTAAAATGTTGCTCAAAACTCTCACAAGAGTCCAACCTTGAAAAATGACTAAAATGGCACTAGATATAGGCAATAAACAACTCATGCTATGCTTTAGGGGTCGAATTCATGATTTTAGGAGTTGTTCCAACAAGATCTAAACTATGGATTTGAGAGATCTGTGGTTTGTATTTTTCGAATCAGATACCGGAGAACCCACAGTATGAACATTTTTAAGCCAACGTTTCAAATCCCAAGTGGGACCCATCATCAGGACTTATGAAAGATGATAGAAGATGAGCTGCTATAGAGAAATAAATACTAATGAGGAGAAAAATTTTCGAATGAAGCAAACTGTCGGCTGGGAAATTTTTATTTATTAATTTTATTAATTATTTTTTTTGTTTATTTTTTTTTCATTGATTTATTTTATTTTATTAATCTTATTAATTTAATTATTAATTGATGAATAATTATTTCATTTTTTATTTAATTAGAATAAATAAAATTAATTAATTTTATTATATTTTAATTAAAATAAAACTGTTTAAATGATTCAATTTTATTAATTTTTATTATTTTAATTTTATTGATTTTATTAATTTAATTAAAATGAAAAATTTACTAAATTAATTTAATTTTATTTTTTATTAATATAGTTTTTACTAATTTTATTTTATTAATTTAATACTTAATAAAGTTATTAAATTAATAAAGTTAATCCTTAATATTAATACTTAATTTAATAGTTAATAAATTAAATTAATAGAGTTCATAATAATTTAATTTAATAACTTATTAACTTAACTTTATATTAAATTTATTAATTTAATACATTGTTAATTTTATTAATTTTGCTAAAATAAATTAATAAACCCTAATAACTAATAGGCGATATATAAACTTCGGCATTCGGTTGGTGATACATATATCTTCACATATATATACAGGCGATATATTAACTTCGGCACTCGGTTGGTGATACATATATCTTCGCATATAAACCCTCGCATGCATATAACTCTCGCATGTATATAACTCTTCGCATATATAACAGGCGATATATAAACTTCGGCATTCGGTTGGTGATACATATATCTTCGCATATATATACAGGCGATATATAAACTTCGGCACTCGGTTGGTGATACATATATCTTCGCATATAAACCCTCGCATGCATATAACTCTCGCATGTATATAACTCTTCGCATATATAACAGGCGATATATAAACTTCGGCATTCGGTTGGTGATACATATATCTTCGCATATATATACAGGCGATATATACACTTCGGCACTCGGTTGGTGATATACTATCGCATTCAGTGATATATAAGGCATTCGGTTGGTGATACATATATCTTCGCATACAAAACCCTCGCATGCATATAACTCTCGCATGTATATAACTCTTCGCATATATAACAGGTGATATATAAACTTCGGCATTCGGTTGGTGATATATATATCTTCGCATATAAACTTCGGTTGGTGATATTATATCTTCGCATATATAACAGGCGATATATAAACTTCGGCATTCGGTTGGTGATATATATATCTTCGCATATAAACTTCAGTTGGTGATATTATATCTTCGCATATATATACAGGCGATATATAAACTTCGGCACTCGGTTGGTGATATATATATCTTCGCATATAAACTTCGGTTGGTGATATTATATCTTCGCATATATAACTATCGCATTCAATGATATATAAGGCATTCGGTTGGTGATACTTATATCTTCACATATAAACTTCGGCGATATATAAACTTCGTCTTCTTCAAGTCTCGGAAGATATATAAACAGTCTCGTCTTGGCAATATATAAACTGTCTGTTGGTTCCAAAGCTTGGAGATCTTGGCTCGTACATCAGTTTCAGATATCAGGTGCACACATTCCTTATCTTTTTCTTTTTTAATACATATTTGTTCATATAATTTCAAGTATGAATACTTCACCACAGTTACCAAAGATTACCAAGGGAAGACCTAGCACAGTTACTCTACAAGGCCTCTATGAGTATATAGAGTCTTTAGAGAAACGCAGAGAAGAAAGAGAAGCCAAGTTACAAAAAGAGTTAGAAGCCATGTTGGAAAACAAACTTGCATCTCTTGAAAACGCTATCCAGAAACAAATAGAAAATAAAATAGAATTGCTGGAGAACAAAATGGAGGCAATGGAGACTAGATTGCATGCTATAGAAAAACAAAACCAAGATACTAACCAACCACCCCAGCAAGGAGACGCTGACACCTTAGAGGGTCTTAAAATGAAAGATATGATTAAGGAATTAGAAGAAAAAGTTAATAGAAGCCTCACCCTAAATAATGTGGTAAATAAGTTAGATATTAAACCAATTAAAGACGAAATGAAAAAATTAATAGAATTAGACCATGAACGTAACAAAAGGACCTTAAACCTTATAATCTTCGGTTTGAACGAGGAAGAAGATGAGGATACTTTAGCCTTAGTCCAGACAGAATTACATAATAGATTACAAATTGAAACAGGGTGTCTCACAGAAGCAACAAGGTTGGGGAAATTAACCGAGAATAAGGGAAGATTAATCCGCATAAAGGTGAGCTCTACTGATCATAAGCACAACATACTTAGTAAAACCTCAAGTCTAAAAGGAACGGGAATATTCATAAATGAGGATCTCATTCCAGAAGATCAAGTGGAATTGAGAAAGGAGGTTCAAAAGGTAAAAGAAGCTAGAAAAGAAGGAAAATGGGCAATAATCAGAAACAGAAAAGCCTTTATTCGGGACAAAAACCAAAAAGATAATAATCAATAGCAACCAAACATGCTCCGGATCCTTTCTTGGAACTGTCGGGGCTTCCCATGGAACAAAAGCCCCAAGCTAAGTTGGATCTCAAATGATGTTGATATTATTTTGCTTGTTGAAACTTGGGAGCACGAAGAATCTAAGGTCCCTAACATAGATGGTTTTACGCTATGGTCTACATGGAACAAGCGATCCTCCCGTAGAGGCATTGGGGGAATAGCTTGTTACATTAAGAAGAACATCTCCCCCTATGTTAGGCTTTATAAAAACGACCCTTACAACCAATTTAGTTGGATAGAGATCAAAGACATTAATAATAAAAAGTCCTACATAGCAATATGTTATTTCCCCCCCATTAGCTCTAACTTCTATAAGAAGAAGAATCTAGATAAAGCTAACCCTTACAATAGTTTAGAGAACAATATTTCCAGCTTAAGGAATGATGGTAATATCCTTTTAATAGGTGATTTCAATGCCCGAAATTCAAGCAATCAAGCTATTATTTTAAGCAATCGTTCCAACCCTAATCCTCTTTGGTTAGACGAAGACCCTACCCTGGCTAGTAGGTACAAAAGGAGCTCTGAAGACCTCGGGGAAAATTTGTTTGGGTCAGAGCTTATCAAGCTCTGTAGTGCTTAGGATCTGATAATTTGCAACGGTCTAAAAAAGTGGCCCAATTCCAGCAAGATCACCTGCATCCATGGACTTGGTAGCAGCGTAGTAGACTACGTTATTTCTGATCTTCCTTTATACAACGAAATGATAAACTTTGACATCTTAAAGGACCACGAGCCTGACTCCGATCATAGGCCTTTACTTATAACCCTCAACTTTGTCATGCATAGAGTCCCCATAGAAAACAATACTTACAACCAAAAGAACTTAATATTTGATAAAAATAAAAAGGACCTCCTTCTAAATGAATTAAAAACTAATTTACCTCCTTTATCTAGTATAGATAACATAGAAGACCTATATCATAATTTTACT
>APFE031485160.1:325107-335749 GCA_000404065.3 Pinus taeda | reverse complement strand
ATATCATAATTTTACTACAACCCTCTCATATTCTATTAAAAAGTTCTCAATTGAAGTCTCAAATAATAAAAGAAATAGCAAAACCAATCCTTGGTATGACAAGGATTGTAAAAATGCAAGGAGAGCAATTAAGGAAGTTGTTGATGATTCTCTTAAAATGGACAAGAGAAGAATATACAAGGCCCTAATTAAAAGGAAAAAGAGGCAGTACATTCATCAAAGACAGGAGTATCTCTTACACCTCTCTAAGGTAGCTCCTAAGAAATTTTGGAGGCAGATTCTGACCAGGAAGACTAAGGATAATAATAAAATTGCTCTTCACGATTGGAATTCTTATCTTAAAAAGCTTTATGAATCTCCTAATGTCACGGATAATTTGGATACCCTGCTCACAACGAAAGAAGTCTTCTCTTTAGAAGACATTAAGTTTGGGGTTAGTCGCCTTGCGAATGGGAAAGCTAAGGACATTGAAGGTTACCAGGCTGAGATCTTAAAAATTGGAGGCCCTGTCCTCATCCCCCACATACATAAGCTTTTCAATCAAGCTGTTAAGCAAGGGTTCCCTAAGCATTGGACTCAGAGCCTCATTATCCCTATTTTTAAAAGTGGAGATACAAATAACCCTTCTAATTATCGAACAATTATTATCAGCCCTCTCTTAGCCAAATTATATGGTAGTATTCTGGAAAAAAAGTTAAGCATTTGGCTTGAAAGTGAAGGTAAGCGGGCTAAAGGCCAAGCAGGTTTCAGAAGGCATCACTCAACAACAGACCACCTTGTTACGCTAAGGATCATTGCGGATGAATGCCGTAATGATAAAACCAATTTATTTTGCTGCTTCGTAGACTTTAGAAAGGCTTTTGATACGGTTCCTAGATATAACCTTTGGAAGAGGTTAGAAGAGCTAAAGGTTCCTCTTGAGTTAAGAGCTGCTGCTATAAGGCTTTACGAGAATGTAATTGCCAAGCTAGAGAACAATGAGGGGTGGTCAAATGATATTAAGTGTAACATCGGAGTTAAGCAAGGTTGCCCCCTCTCCCCTACTCTATTTGGCATTTACATCGATAAGCTCGAAGGTTATTTAGAAGAAGCAGGGTGTGGTGGCACAATCTTAGCTGGGATAGTCATTATCCTTCTTCTCTATGCTGACGATATTGTTCTTTTGGCAAGGTGCCCTTCTGATCTTGATAAGAAGCTCAAGCTTCTTAAGGAATTCCTGCTCTACCATGGGTATGACTGTTAACACAGACAAAACAAAAGTTATGATTATCAAATCTAAGAAGGACACTTGCGCTAATTTTACGTATGACAATAATAACTTGGAGGAAGTGTATTCTTACAAGTACTTAGGAATTGATATCCATCACAAGCTCAACTGGAACCATAGCATTGAGAAAAGGATCAATGGGGGATAGAAAGCTTATTTTGGTCTTGAAAATAACTGTAAAATAACAAACCTCGTAATGTGGGATAAAAAGAAGTTCCTCTTTGAAACCTTAGTCACTCCTGTTATCTTATATGGCTGTGAAGTTTGGGGCTGCAGCATCTCCAGAGAATCATGGAGGAGGATTGAGCAAATCCATAAGCATTTTATAACTTATAACCTAAAAATTAAAAGTAATACACCATATCCTATTCTTCTTATAGAAGCAGGTCTTTCTTCTATTGAGAGCCTAGCTATGCTCAGGTTTCTGAGGTACAAGCACAAGCTCAATAACATAGACAATCATAGACTTCCTAAGCTAGTTTTAAATTCCAGCCAAAATCACCTAAGGCTTAACCGAGGATGGCATAAGGACACAAGGGCCTGGTTAAACTATTGGGAGGTCAATGAGAACGATGCTTTGCAAAACATAAATAACATTAAAGATATTGTTACTTCTAAGTTCAAAGAGAAATTATGGTGTGAGAAAGATTTAAAGTCTAAAAGAAAAATAAATTATTATAAGAAAGTCATCAACCCCACCCTTGAAGATCAAAAGTATCTCTCTATTCTAACTAGCTCAAAAAAGAAAATTAATATAGCAAAGATTAGAACGAATTCGCACGAGCTCCATAGTGAAACTGGCCGCTGGGTAGTTCCAAAAACGCCATGGATAGAAAGGATCTGCCATATTTGTGAGAATAGGAGCATCGAGGATGAAAACCACTTCCTCTTAGAGTGCCCTGCATACAACCACATTAGATCTCAATTTCACAACCTTTGTTACAACACTGACCTCCCTAGCCTTTTACAATGCCAAAGTTATAGTGAACTCGGAAGGCTTCTCTCCAAGTTTTTTGAGCATAGGAATAAAATTCTTAAATCAAAATAAATAATTTGTCTTTTTAGGTCCGATAGATCATTATTTGGTCTCAGTGGACGTTAACCATCATCATCATCATCATCATCATCATTTAATTTATTAATTATGGTTAATTATAATCATAATAATATGAAAATTAATATATTAATTAATATATAGAAACCTCATTTATTAATTAATTACGATTAATTATAATTATTTAATATGATAGTTAATATATTAATTAATATAGAGAATTTCATATATTAATGAATTTTTAGGGTTAATTATTATATATTTGTTAATATTAAAACGGGCTATTAGAATATTTTACCTGTTTAACTACTATACCTGGGAGGAGTTCGCGATCTTGATTCCTTGATCAAGGGAAGCCAGCTCCCGCTAATCTCCATACCATTTTCTCTGTTCAGATTATGAGGATGCTTGATAATTTCAAGCGCTTCTTTGATCTTTCGTCTCTGTTGGTGCTCCTCTCTCGCGATAATTGATGCACTTTCCGAGCAAATATGGTGCTTAGTCTTTGCGGAGTGTTGTGCCAATGCTGAAGTACGAGATCTTTCATTCTTAATATCAGCGCCATGTTCCTTAAGTCTAGTCCGGAGGGAGCGACCTGTTTCACCAATGTAGCTTTTTCCACATGAACACTCTATTTTGTAGACACCATTTAGCTGATGCTTGTCAATATCATCTTTCACAGACTTCAAACCTTGTCTAATAGTTCCAGGGGCTGAGAAATGTGTGATGATGTTTTTCTTCTTTAGGATTTTAGCGATTTTGTCCGTGACTCCCTGGATATAAGGAAGAGAAAATTTACCACCCTCAGGCTGTTCTTGAGCCTTAGGTTCATGAGATAACAACTTCCTTTCGACTTTCTCTATGGCTCTTTTAATCTCTTGATCTTTGTAGCCTATGCTCTTAAAGGTTGAAACTAGATGCTCCTTTTCTTCGTTCAGATGCTCTGAGTCAGAGATTCGAAGGGCTTTGATGGCAAGGGTGTTTAGAACCCCAAACGTCTGGGCTGGGTGATGGTGGGATTCAGCATGGAGGTAGCTTTCTGTGTGGGTTGCCTTCCTGAAAACTTTATGCCCTAAAGAGCCATCCTCTTTTATGATGATTAGAATGTCTAAAAATGGTATGCTCATGTTTTCCTCAAGTTCCATAGTAAAATTTATTTCTGGAGAGATAGAATTTAGGTGAATGAAAAACTTGTCAAGCTCTGGTTTACCATGAGTCCATTTTATATTTGTGTCGTCGACAAATCGCTTCCACCAGGCTGGTTTTAGAGGATAAGATTCAAGGGCCTTATTTTCAAAGTATTCCATGTATAGGTTGGCCACGATCGGCGAAAGGGGTGATCCCATTGCCACACCTGATGTCTGCTCATAAAATATTCCTTGGAAGGTGAACACAGTTGACCTCAAACAGATTTCGGCCAATTTTGCAGTCCCAGGATCAGTAACATCTTTTATAACTTGAATGGCTTCATCAAGAGGAATCTTGTTAAATAATGATACTACGTCAAAGCTCACAAGAATGTCATCACGTTCTATCTTCTCATTTTTAATAAGGTTCACAAAACTGTGGGAGTCTTTGATGAAGGAATTGGTATTTCCGACAAGTGGCTTAAGAATCTTAGCAACATACTTAGCGAGCTCATAGGTTGGGGAACCAATAGTATTAACAATTGGTCTAAGAGGCACTCCTTCTTTATGGATCTTGGGTAATCCATAAATTCTTGGGATTGTTTCACAAGAAGGGGTTAGCTTCTTCTTCAATTTATCGTCAAGGTTGGAATCTGAGATGATCTTTTTTACCTCTTTCATAATTTTGGGGATGGGATTACTGCTCATCTTTTTATAACTGCCAAAATTTAGGTGTTCATTCATTTTGCAAACATAGTCTTCTTTATCCAATATAGCTGCTGCTCCTCCTTTATCTGCCTTAAGGAGGAGCACTTATATTGGATAAAGAAGATAAAGGAGGAGCAGCAGTTATATTGGATAAAGAATATAAAGGAGGAGCAACAGTTATATTGGATAAAGAAGATAAAGGAGGAGCAGCAGTTATATTGGATAAAGAAGACTATGTTTGCAAAATGAATGAACACCTAAATTGTGGTAGTTATAAAAAGTTGAGCAGTAATCCCATCCCCAAAATTATGAAAGAGGTAAGAAAGATCATCTCAGATTCCAACCTTGACGATAAATTGAAGAAGAAACTAACCCCTTCTTGTGAAACAATCCCAAGAATTTATGGATTACCCAAGATCCATAAAGAAGGAGTGCCTCTTAGACCAATTGTTAATACTATTGGTTCCCCAACCTATGAGCTCGCTAAGTATGTTGCTAAGATTCTTAAGCCACTTGTCGGAAATACTGATTCCTTCATCAAAGACTCCCATAGTTTTGTGAACCTTATTAAAAATGAGAAGATAGAACGTGATGACATTCTTGTGAGCTTTGACGTAGTATCATTATTTACCAAGATTCCTCTTGATGAAGCCATTCAACTTATAAAAGATGTTACTGATCCTGGGACTGCAAAATTGGCCGAAATCTGTTTGAGGTCAACTGTGTTCACCTTCCAAGGAATATTTTATGAGCAGACATCAGGTGTGGCAATGGGATCACCCCTTTCGGCGATCGTGGCCAACCTATACATGGAATACTTTGAAAAGAAGGCCCTTGAATCTTATCCTCTAAAACTAGCCTGGTGGAAGCGATTTGTCGACGACACAAATATAAAATGGACTCATGGTAAACCAGAGCTTGACAAGTTTTTCATTCACCTAAATTCCATCTCTCCAGAAATAAAATTTACTATGGAAATTGAGGAAAACATGAGCATACCATTTTTAGACGTTCTAATCATCAGAAAAGAGGATGGCTCTTTAGGGCATAAAGTTTTCAGGAAGGCAACCCACACAGAAAGCTACCTCCATGCTGAATCCCACCATCACCCAGCCGAGAAGTTTGGGGTTCTAAACACCCTTGCCATCAGAGCCCTTCGAATCTCTGACTCAAAGCATCTGAACGAAGAAAAGGAGCATCTAGTTTCAACCTTTAAGAGCATAGGCTACAAAGATCAAGAGATTAAAAGAGCCATAGAGAAAGTTGAAAGGAAGTTGTTATCTCATGAACCTAAGGCTCAAGAACAGCCTCAGGGTGGTAGAGTTTTCCTTCCTTATATCCAGGGAGTCACGGACAAAATCGCTAAAATCCTAAAGAAGAAAAACATCATCACACATTTCTCAGCCCTGGAACTATTAGGCAAGGTTTGAAGTCTGTGAAAGATGATATTGACAAGCATTAGCTAAAAGGAGTCTACAAAATAGAGTGTTCATGTGGAAAAAGCTACATTGGTGAAACAGGTCACTCCCTCCGGACTAGACTTAAGGAACATGGCGCTGATATTAAGAATGAAAGATCTCGTACTTCAGCATTGGCAGAGCACTCCGCAAAGACTAAGCACCATATTTGCCTGGAAAGCGCATCAATTATCGCGAGAGAGGAGCACCAACAGAGACGAAAGATCAGAGAAGTGCTTGAAATTATCAAGCATCCTCATAATCTGAACAGAGACAATGGTATGGAGATTAGCGGGAGCTGGCTTCCCTTGATCAAGGAATCAAGATCGCGAACTCATCCCAGGTATAGTAGTTAAACAGGTAAAATATTCTAATAGCCCTTTTTAATATTAACAAATATATAATAATTAACCCTAAAAATTCATTAATATATGAAATTCTATATATTAATTAATATATTAACTATCATATTAATTAATTATAATTAATCATAATTAATTAATAAATGAGGTTTCTATATATTAATTAATATATTAATTTTCATATTATTATTATTATTATAATTAACCATAATTAATAAATTAAAACTAATTAGTTATTAGGGTTTATTAATTTATTTTAGCAAATTAACAAAATTAACAATGTATTAAATTAATAAAATTAATATTAAAGTTAAGTTAATAAAGTTATTAAATTAAATTAATTATGAACTTTATTAATTTAATTTTATTAATTATTAAATTAAGTATTAATATTAAGGATTAACTTTATTAATTTAATAACTTTATTAAGTATTAAATTAATAAAACTAAATTAATAAAGTTAATTAATTTATATTAATATTAATAAATTTATATTAAAATTAATAAATTATATTAATAAAAATTAATAAAATTAAATTTAGTAATATATATTAATAAAAATAAATAAAATTAATTTATTAAATTTATTCATTTTAATTAAATTAATAAAATCAATAAAATTAAAATAATAAAATTGAATCATTAAACAATTTTATTTTAATTTAAATAATAAAAATTAATAATTTTATTTATTCTAATTAAATAAATTGAATTAATTATTGATCAATTAATAATTAAATTAATAAGATTAATAAAAAAAAATCAATGAAAAAAAAATTTAATTAATAAAATAATAAATAAAAATTTCCGAGCCGACAGTTTGCTTCATTCAAAAAAATTTCTCCTCATTAGTATTTATTTCTCTATAGCAGCTCATCTTCTATCATCATTCATAAGTCCTGATGATGGATCCCACTTGGGATTTGAAACGTTGGCATAAAAATGTTCATACTGTGGGTTCTCCGGTATCTGATTCGAAAGATCTAAACTAAGAACTAAAAAGTAGGTAGTGGAATAGCATGCCTCTAAAATTTAGGAAACTGATTCATTCAGTTCAAAATTACCTTTTTATGATATATCTACCTCTATGAGCGATTTTGTACCATTTTTATATCAAATTCCAGCAAGTTACATCAATTTACATCATTATTTTGACCATGAGAGAGAAAAAAAGTCTAACTGAAGAAAAAAAAAGCTCGGAAAAAAACAAAGTTTTTTGGCAAAAGATGACAATTTTCCATCCTGTGCAGTACGCCACTGTCCCTGTACGTAGCACCTTTTTTCAGTTGATTTTGGAGGCCTTCCTATGCACCGAATTTGCTCCAAATGGGCATTTTGGAAAATTCTATCCTTCTACTTTCCAAAACAAGTGGAATTTCTAAATTTGGAGTCCATTTGCCCCTCCAAAAGTGAGTTCTCCCAACACCGCTTCTTGTGTGGCCAAAAAGGGACAGAAAGGGCATTTTTGAGGAGTTTTGACCCTTTTGGAAGCTCAAAACTTGACAAAAATATCTAGTAATTTCTGGGCATTCATAATTTTGCATGAGAAATCCAAAAATGTAAAGGCTTCCTCTAGAGGAGGTCTCTAGCAAAAGCGAGCGCTGGGTGGTGCTACGCACCAGGTAGAAAATCCTGTTTTTGCCTTCAAAAATTCAAAATTGACAAAAATTGTACCAAATTTCTTGAAATTTGGCTTGAGTGACTTGCACCAAGTACTATGTTGGGCTAAGGAAGCCTCAGCCAAGATTTTGAGTCTATTTTGGTCTTTCTTCCTTCTCAAAGTTTTCCTCAGTTTGGCCTTCAAGGACCTTATTCTCGCTTTGAAAATCTTGTTTCTTGCCAAATAGTGATGGGCCATGTGCCTCAACATCTATTTCTTTTTGTTGGCATTCTCCAATAGCTTCTCCATGTGCACATTTTTTCTCTCTAGCTAAGATTCACGATCAGCTTCAATCTCTTGTTCTAGTGGTGTCAATTTGATTTTCCTCCTTTTGGCTGCTTACTGATTTTCTCTTATAGTTTGCAATTCCATGATCATTTGCTGATCCTCTAGTTTCTTGTTCCTTTGCTCAAGATAATTGATAATCCACTTAGCTCTTTCTAGGTTAATATCTAAGGCATGAATGTCAGCTTCTTGTTCCTGGATGATCTCTTTAACTCTTGAGCTTTGGGGGCCCAAATTAGTGTCCTCATCTTGAATGAGAATGAAATCTCTCTCTTTACCTTCCAAAAGCCCCTCATCATGCACTGGTCGCTTATCTTTGTCCTGTACCTGCTACTTTGTTGAAGGAAATGAGAACCCTTCCACGTCGGGTGTAGATGGTACTCGTTTTAGCACTGCAAATAGCATCCTTATTCCCTTTTGATAAGAGATGAATACTGGCACACTAGTGGCTTGAGTCTCATGCTCTTCTTGCTGATGTGAAGGCCCTACTGCCTCATGAACAACTGATGGGGTCACTTTAGACTTGTGAAAACCTCATGTGAAATGAAATCATCCCATGAAACATTCAACAAACTCAGCTGATGCAAAACCACAGTCTTGATCAATGCAAAGTGATAAATGTTGTTGTACTATTTGATGAGGAGGTTTCCTTTTCAAAAATGTGGTCATTTTCTCAATATTCCAGCACATGAAATAGGGGAAGTTCATCATCCTCACCCTAGTGAAATGCAACAATAATCTAATATGGTATGCGTACAAGTGAGAAAATCTGCCTTCACAGCTGAAATATTTGATTATGAGCTTCACGAGAGGAGCATGAGGAGCATATGTGTCCTGTAGGTATCTGAAAGGGAACACTCTACTGATATGCTTCTAATATCCAACCTTGATATAAGGATCATAATGGTCTTTGTCAAACAGTTGTCCCTTGTTCCATTGTTCTCCCACATTTGGAATACTTGTTGCTTCAGCTATAGTTTTAGGTGTCAAGGTGAATGTAACACCTGCCAAATTGACCTGACAATTCTGAAGATGGAGGACAAACAATCTAGCAAGCTCATGGTGGTATTTGACTCTTTCCACCATCTCACAAAAATCGTAGCAGGATTGATGTTTGAAACATGATACAACAAGAGGACAAGCCAATAGCTCTGTAAGTGTAGTGGGCTCCTCCTGGATGTGTTTACCTCCTTTGGAAGGTTTTCTAGGTGAATGAAGTTCTTGAGAGGAATCACTTCTTGTTTCCACTGCTTGATGTTCTATGATGAGTATGAAGAGATTTTATATCAATAATAGGTGTTCGTTGTTTGAGAGAACAACAACAATGACAATTTTTGAAACCCTAGATAGTTTTCTGAATGTTATTGTGCAACAAAATAGGGTTTTCCTCTTCACCTATTGACACACCATGAAAGCTGACTAAAACCCTTGCAATGGCACTTACGAATGTTAAAATTACTTGTGAGATGATGTTTGCATGATTTGGAGCTTGGAGCAGGTGATTTGAGTGAATTTCGGGCTTGAAAGGCAGGTGCACCGCACCCACTAATAAGAGCACCATGCCACTCAGGTGTGTCACACATATGTATTTTGTAATATATTTGTTGAGGTTTGTGCACCGCACTGACCAAGTGCACCGCACCTCAATCCAGGTGCGCCACACGAGGAGCTTTGCATAGTTTTGTTGCAACTTCTCTTTCTTTGCCTCAAAAACATGACTCGGCTCTTGTTCACTCTCTTTGGCACATAAATGAACTCTTGAACATAAAAAACACTTTATATACCCTTGGACTTTAATTTTTAATTACAGAAACCCACTTTTCTAAAGTTTATTTTTCACTTGTTCTTTAAAACTCTGTTTGGCAGTTTGACTTGCTTTTTGCCTTTGATGGACTAGATGCTTTGAATTTTTTACTCTTTTGTAGGAACTGGAATGTAGGAGCTTGGCAAGGTGATCATGGCTACTACTTTGACTGATTACATATAGAAAAAATGAAATTACTGAGCACGTGATTATTGGAACTTTTTATTCTGGGACTTTATTTGACGTCCTCATGTGCATATTGACCATTATTGAGCTTTTACAAGACTTTAATAACAAAACCCTAGACCTAATGAGACCTAAAAACCTAAAAATGACTTTTGAAGATGTAAAGACAGAAAATGGCTGTAAATGGCCTGATGATCCAGGTGGATATTGGTGGCCACCTGCCAAGTCCACCTGGACCCCCACCATTGTCTTTCTCAGCATTTTCAGTTTCCTTAATTGTAGCACAACTTACTATTTTTAGCAGTTTTTCGGGTCCTGAACTTCGGAGCCGTTTTGAGGCCCTAAACGACGTTTTTTGGGGAATCCAGGGGCAACATGGGTCCATGCAATGGACCGATGTTGCCCATTCCAAAAATGGTAGTTCTCGAATAGATCTTTCTAACCAGCTATCATACGCGTCAAATGGAGATCGTATACCAAAGTTACGACCCCGAGAAATTGATGTACCAATTTACCCAAAACGGGGCCCACAATGTGGCGTTTCATCTTCTAAGGGTCGGTTTTGGAATGTGAAGGGTTTTCCTTTGTTTCTCAATAATAAATAGGCCTTCAAGCCTCATTGTAACACAAGTTTGGAACAGTTTAGAGACATGTAGCCGCACATCTCTTCTCAGAGATAAGCTACCATCGTCCTAGCTTGTTTATTTCCAATTCTGGTTGTAAGCATATTTC
>APFE031485160.1:220376-308651 GCA_000404065.3 Pinus taeda | reverse complement strand
GGTGGAGATCGAGTAGAGACATCTACTCATGTAGAGACCTCCAGTAGGGGGAAACTTTGAGCTAGGTGGGCAGCGGGATCACATGCAGCCATACCTCTAGGTAGGAGGTGGGGCAATATAGAGTGACCGTCCTAAGGAGGAGGGGCAGGATCTTTTAGGTACCCAACCTCTTAGATTAGACCTTGCTATGGGAGCCTCGATGTGGAGTAGCAAGAACTGACTGAGTGGGTAGAGACAGATGTGGATGGAGGGGCAGAGACAGCGATAGTGAAGGGAATTGCAAGACATAACATAGCTAGCAGGCTGCAGCAATGCAAGAGGCACAAGTGTTTTGCATAGTGCTAGGTGGCATAGAGAGGTGTGCAATGGTGCAAGATGCATGGAGATGTTGCAGTAGCGTAGATGTCAAAGAGGGAGCACTTGTAAGCAGCAGGTAGAGCTTCAACATCAGAGTATGTTCCTAGCCCAACAAAGTGGTTAGTTGGAAGTGCTTTTGTTCCAAGTGTTATTGGAGCAAGTGGACCAGGTAGATGTGTTGCATGCAGAACATTCCAGAGTTACAGGATCGGGTTCAAGAGAAAGCCTTTCTTGCTGAGAGGGAGTGTTGAAAAATGTGCAACAAGAAATGTTAAATTTAGAATGTGCTAAAAATAGACCTGCTAAAAATAACATGTCTAAAAATAATAGTTTGGCCAGTGAGGTCATTGGCCACATTGGGTGAGAGGTGAAATTGCTAAAAATAGAAATCTATAAAAATATAATTTTTGGGTCCCTTCCTATTTGTAGAAGTCCCTAGTCTATCTATAGGAAATAAAATTAATCTTGGTCTTAACAGTAGTTGGAAATATTAATTAATTAATTCGGTTGAGTTAGTTAGTTAAGGAAATTCGAATTTGAAGTTTTTGTGAGCATGCACATGAGCTGTCCCACTGCTTGAGGAATTTATCCTTAATTTCCTCCACTGATTGAGGGAATAAGTATGAGTTCTATAATGGGAGAATCAGTTGACTTAGTTCTAACTAGTCAAGTCCAGTTAGATTATTTTAGCAAGTTGTTAAAATAACAAAATATAGTTTGTTAATGCTTGCATGCATGTGACAACTATTATTTTAGATAACTAAGGATTCACTCATGGATAACTGTGGCATGTCAGTTCTTTCAGAGACCCAGTTGAGATCAGATGTGGGACAATGTACTATCAGATGCTTGGATATTTCGAGTAAGAATTCCTTACATGGAGAAGGATCTATTATAGGAGGTTGGAGGACTTGTGGCTTATATATTGAGGCCTAGGTAGTTCATGATTTTCATCTTCTGGTTATAGAGAGAGCAGTATAGCTATTGAGCTGATTCTTTTTGTATGTTGAAGAGGATTTCCGCTTGATTGATAATACATGGTCGGGGTTTTATGCTGGTGCTTTCCCCTGGATATATCTTGTGTTATGTGTGATTAATTCTCTTGATTAGTTATGCATGTTTCTACTTTATGTTGCTCATGAATTCGATTATGCTTCCACTTAATGTTTTGTAGAAGTAGAACAAGTATTATGCTTTAGGACAGTGCATATATCAGTTTGTTCTACAGGTGAAATTTCTACAATTATTTAATAACAATGATGAATTTTGGTTAGCCACTTATAGAGGAGTTCGGATAGACATGTTCGTGCATGGATGATTTATTAATTTGGACACTAATTAATGTTTTCCTTGTGACCCCCCTAATGAATTAATTTAGAGTGAGAACATTTGAGTTCATTGTTTCAAAAATATTCAATTTGAGAGATTCGCTAATCTGTTTCAAACTAAGATGCAATTTCATTAGCTTCAATCATTTAGAAACTATTATTCTCCAGAAGGAAGGTGTGTAGGAGAACAATGTCGTGTAAGAATGAATGAGGAGGTACAAAACATTCTTGAAAAACAATTATGAATACGAAGATGGTGAGACCCATGAAGATGGTATATATCCAATCAGAAACGACCCCCTCCATGGTGCCATCTATAATGATCCTAATAACAACCCCAATTGGGCTCGATATCTGAAACACAAAAGTGTAGCAATCATAGAGAAAATCTCGAGTAACAACATCATCTAAAAAGCTCTCCATGAGTTTCCCTCACTTCATGCAACGCTGATCTCTATGCCCTCAAACATAGAGTGGAAGGAGAGTGCCAATATCAATAATAGGATCTCCAATAAACATTACCCAAATGAAAACAATGCTCCTTCCCCTTTTAAGCTTTTGACTTTCTCCACGTCCCCGTTGGATTTCCAATTCTGGTTAGCCCACATGAACATGCAATCTGTTGATAATGTCATAAATTATTGGAGGGCTTTCCATTATTTAGAGTGTTTTGTGTAGAGAGATTTCACTTGCGGAGTGGTTTCACTATGTGGAGAGAGAGTCTTTTGCAAATAGATTTCAGTGTGCGGAGAACATTCATTATGTAGATTTTTTTCAACACTCTACATAAGCTTTAATAAATTAATTAATGGTAGAGGCATCTCTCCAGTACATGGTACCCAGTTGTAGACAGTGCTTCTTCTTCCTTAAAATTTATGAGTTTCTCAACATACTAGTTGATTTCTGATTCTAATTATCCCACATGATCATGCAATTTGTTGT
Organism: Pinus taeda; assembly: GCA_000404065.3. Lineage (NCBI taxonomy): Eukaryota > Viridiplantae > Streptophyta > Pinopsida > Pinales > Pinaceae > Pinus > Pinus taeda. The sequence continues at coordinate 306,024 of APFE031485160.1, read as the reverse complement.
CATTGTCATAAGGTATTAGAGAGATTTCTGTTGTGTAGATAGTTTTCACTATGCAGAGAACTTTATGTTGAAAGATTTCACTATGTGCAAAGATTTCATTATAATGAGAGTTTTGTGAACATAGATATCATTGTGTTGAGATATTTCATTATAGGAAATATTTTCTACACTCCACACTACCATTAATTCATTAATTCACAATAAAAGAAGCTACATTTTTCAACCTTACTTTAAAGATATTTTAGGAATATTTAAACACATAATAAATCTATTGATATGTAAAATTCTCGACCAATTCCATCAATCTTAAATAATAGTTGCAATTGGATGGCATAACAAAAGAGATAATATATAAATTAATTAATTAGAACACATAATAAAGCTATTGATATGTAAAATTCTCGACCAATTCCATCAATCTTAAATAATAGTTGCAATTGGATGGCATAACAGAAGAGATAATATATAAATTAATTAATTAGAAAATAAACAAAAACACTTTACATAATTTTAATCAAAATAAAAAAAAATGAAATTGTACAAACAAAAACCAAAGCTCCTCTTATTTAATTAAAATATATTAAAATTAAAAAAATAAAGGTGTACAAAGAAAAACAAATAAGTATTTTATATTTGTTGGCTCAAATTTTATGCTTCTTTGTGCTCCTTGTGTCAGAGATGTGTTGAGTGGAAATTAATTAAAATTTTGATTGCACCACATTCTTATTGAATAAGTGTTTCATTATAGAAAAAATTTCATAACTTTCTCTTTGAGAATTAGATTGAAATTTCATAAGTTACAGAAATGGGACGGACTGTAATTTTTTGTGTAATGCTTTAAGGTCTAAAGGTTGAACAATTGACACATGTCATGACGTACAAGTTTTATTTAATGAACCACTCTATAGTTAGGTCATCGTGAGAGATTTGGAATAAATCCTTCTTGGAGAATCCAATATTGATCAGACTTGTGGGGTTGGAAAGAGGACTTAGAGGGCTACCAGAGGAATGGTGGGGTTGTAAAACCCTATATAATTTGACCAGTTGAATCAAAAAGTATTTATAAGCATTATCATAGATAACATTAGCTCAAATGGGCATGTTGCGCCCCTGTGGTGCAATAAATAACAAGAAACTACAGTTCCTGACCAATGGGTTGGTCCCAATTTGAAGACTACATTCAAACCCACTCACCAAACTCAAAAGAATACTACAAACCATCTGGAAACTAAATACTATTGATGTAATGTGATATCAAACCGTTATACCAACTAAAACTGACAACTGCAAAATCTAACCTAATGTTGAAGGAAATGGTTGCCCAACAAGTTTATTTATGTACCAATAACCCTACTCTAACATCTGAAAATCCACCTGCTTAATTCAAGCAATATGAAACCTCCAATATAACCAGTCAAAGAGTTGATCCAACACCAAGGCTCCTTGATTGTTCTTAAATGGACCATCTATTGGAAACTTATAATAAAAACGGAATGCATAACCTGAATTTATAAATGAAAGAAACTCGACCTTCACTGATGACTGGAATAGACCTACCAAACAATCTTGAAAATCATGAAAAATCACCTCTTCTTGATGAATAAAACCATGGGGGCCGAATTCATTCATAATTGATGGCTTCTTTTGTCCTACGCCTTCAATTCAAAGATCATCATCAAATAAAAAGGCAACAATATATTTGTCTTCCCTTCCATGTAAATAAAAAAAACATGCATGCATTCTTGAACATCTTCAAACATGACATCCATATTTTGTGCATCAAAACTAATCTTTCTCTTATCAGACAATTCTAATTTGACCTTTGATAATTTTTCTTGAGGACTTCATCTTGATTTTGAACACTAACAACTCCTATTCAAACAATGTTATGCATATCATCCATGTCGTTTTGATGATCCTCAAATAGAAAAGGTAAAACCTATATATTCAACTCTTCATGTAACTTAGGTTTACATAAAAGTTAACTTTCATGCCCTTTAAGTAGGAAAGCATCATTATGATTTTCAAGAGAAAAACGTTCTTCCTTGAAATTTATGAGTTTCTCAACATACTAGTTGATTTCCGATTCTAATTATCCCACATGATCATGCAATTTGTTGTCATTGTCATAAGGTATTAGAGAGATTTCCATTGTGTAGATAGTTTTCACTATGCAGAGAACTTTATGTTGAAAGCTTTCACTATGTGCAAAGCTTTCATTATAATGAGAGTTTTGTGAACATAGATATCATTGTGTTGAGATATTTCATTATAGGAAATCTTTTCTACACTCCACACTACCATTAATTCATTAATTCACAATAAAAGAAGCTACATTTTTAAACCTTACTTTAAGGATATTTTAGGAATATTTAAACACATAATAAATCTATTGATATGTAAAATTCTCGACCAATTCCATCAATCTTAAATAATAGTTGCAATTGGATGGCATAACAGAAGAGATAATATATAAATTAATTAATTAGAAAATAAACAAAAACACTTTACATAATTTTAATCAAAATAAAAAAAAATGAAATTGTACAAACAAAAACCAAAGCTCCTCTTATTTAATTAAAATATATTAAAATTAAAAAAATAAAGGTGTACAAAGAAAAACAAATAAGTATTTTATATTTGTTGGCTCAAATTTTACGCTTCTTTGTGCTCCTTGTGTCAGAGATGTGTTGAGTGGAAAGAAATTAAAATTTTGATGGCACCACATTATTATTGAATAAGTGTTTCATTATAGAAAATTTTCATAACTTTCTCTTTGAGCATTAGATTGAAATTTCGTAAGAAGTTACATAAATGGGACGAACTTTAATTTTTTGTGTAATGCTTTCAGGTATAAAGGTTGAACAAATGACACATGTCATGACGTACAAGTTTTATTTAATGAACCACTCTATAGTTAGGTCATCGCGAGAGATTTAGAATAAATCCTTCTTGAAGAATCCAATATTTATCAAACATGTGGGGTTGGAAAGAGGACTTATAGGGCTACCAGAGGAATGGTGGGGTTGCAAAACCCTATCTAATTTTATGAACTGACTCAAAAAATATTTCTAAGTGTTATCATAGATAACATTAGCTAAAATGAGGATGTTGTGCCCCTGTGGTGCAACAAATAACAAGAAACTACAGTTCTTGACCAATGGGTTGTTCCCAATTTGAAGACTACATTCAAACCCACTCACCAAGCTAAAAGCAAACTACAAACCATCTGGAAACCAAATACTATTGATGTAATGTGATATCAAACCATTATACCAACTAAAATTGACAACTCTAAAATGTAACCTAATGTTGAAGGAAATGGTTGCCCAACAAGTTTATTTCTGTACCAATAACCCTACTCTAACATCTGAAAATCCACCTACTTAATTCTAGCGATATGAAACCTCCAATATAACCAGTCAAAGAGTTGATCCAACACCAAGGCTCCTTGATTGTTCTTAAGTGGACCATCTATTGGGAACTTATAGTAAAAATGGAATGCATAACTTGAATTTATAAACGAAAGAAACTCCACCTTCACATATGACTGGAATAGACTTACCAAACAATCTTGAAAATCATGAAAAATCACCTCTTCTTGATGAATAAAACCATGGGGGCCAAATTCATTCATAATTGATGGTTTCTTTTGTCCTATGCCTTCAATTCAAACCTCATCATCAAATAAAAAGGAAACAATATATTTGTCTTCCCTTCCATGTAAATAAGAAAAACACGCATACATTCTTGAACATCTTCAAACATGACGTCCATATTTTGTGCATCAAAACTAATCTTTCCCTTATCAGACAATTCTAATTTGACCTTTGATAGTTTTTCTTGAGGACTTCATCTTGATTCTGAACACTAACAACTCCTATTCAAACAACATTATGCATATCATCCATGTCGTTTTGATGATCCTCAAATAGAAAAGGTAAAACCTATATATTCAACTCTTCATGTAACTTAGGTTTACATAAAAGTTAACTTTCATGCCCTTTAAGTAGGAAAGCATCATTATGATTTTCAAGAGAAAAACGTTCTTCTCTAGGTAGACATATTCCATCACATGTTACCTCATTGTTCAAAACTTTCATGCATGTATTTTAAACAACTTGATCTTGAAGAGTTTATTCTTGACATAAAATCTAAGAAGAGGAATGGGGTGAAAAACAATTTGACTGATTCTTCTCATACCTTTGACTGAATACAGCTTGACAAGGTTTGCAAATTCTCATAAATTTCATGTAATATGACTTGACTGTCAAATTGCTGACCCATGTTAGATTCAACTAAAGAAGAGACTTCTGCTTATTGGAAAACCTCTTGATCATCATGAAAACTAGCTTGAAAATAAAATTCATAAAGTGCCTCTAACATCTTCTCATCATCCGTATATTCTACATCATCATAAATACTTTCAATATATTGAATGAAACCCTTACAAAAATTACAACAATATTGAAACAATGGTAAGGAAGGATGATACATCCCATAATGTCTAAGGAATATTCTATGGAAACCTTTAATAGAACACAAGCTTCCTAATTGCAACCCTTCAAACCATACTCTAGCTTTGGCTTCTACGGTAGCCATAAACATCCTCATGAGACAATCATCAAGAAACTCAACCCTTAGTCTACATACATGCATACGAAATCTAACCAAATGCATAATAACATCATCTTTCTTTTTATCTCTGAACATGGGAAGATGGGTTAACTAATTACCATGAGACATAGGATTTGTAAACTCATAGATATGAGATAGATCCCTAGGAGCATACCTGGCATTTCTTCTAGCAATAGAACTCATATTAGAACTTCTTCAAGCTACTAATCTTCTAGCCCCTTTGAGATTGGAGTCACTAGGGTAATATCACAACCTTAAGAAAACCCTAGTTTCATGTTACCCTCAGGAGTTAGAATCAGGAGACTCAAAGAAAATCCTAGAAAATGAGCTTTTCGACTCCTGTAGACACACAAAAATCTTAGCACTAAGCTAAAATGGTTGGGTTGTGCCAACCTTCAACCCAACATAACTATTTCAAACCACTTTGAGTGGAAGTTACCCCTTCCAATCTGAGAGAGATCTCTCAAAATACTGATCAAATTCACTTTAATCAAGCCAAAACTATAGATGACTAACAATGATTTCTTATTATGTAGTTTTATAGGTGAAGGAGAATGTGATGGCTGCCACCATTGGGCATGGCGTCAAATAAAATAAAATCCTTGGCAAACAACAATGTTTAATAGAAACTGATGCATTTATGCCTTCAAAACTGATGTCAAATAAACATTCACATTCATACATAGTAAATGAATGAAGTTGGAGCATTTGACATGAATTCCAAGTAATCAAAATACTATGAACAATGATAACAACCTATCAAACATGATAAGAACACATAAAGTCATAACATGAGTCTGAGGTATAAAAACAGAGTTGTTGCAATATATTAGCTAGAACAAAAGTTTGCATAGATTCAACTTCTCACATTATCGATCCACCTTCATAGAGTCAGAAAATTACACATATATAGAGTAAAACCACAATAATATCATTAATTACAAAAAAATCCACTACTGGATAGATTCAACCAATCAATTTAGAGACTTTATCCTACTCGACACTTATTGATGAATCTTATGGATTTTAGTTTTGCACAATTTGAATACAAGTAGGACTCTTTAAACATTAATGAATTCAACCAAATTTTATTGACAGAGCTTATTGAAGCCAACTACTTTTCGAAATGTGCTAGAGTTGATGATGTGTCTCACTGCCATGCGGATATTGACTTGCTGACCTTGACCTCGACCAAGTCAAATTTCAAAATTTTTGCAACAAATCTGGATAGGAAAAATTATATAAAATAGGCCTCCAAGATAAGTGCATATATTCCAAACCCTACTATCTATGTGAGAACTGAGAGAGTTGTTTATATATGAGCTCATACAAAACAAAATCCTCCTTAAGACGTCCAAAATTCCTTCTTGTTTAGTTAGAAAGTGATCTTGAAGTTGACAACTAAAATAATCATTTCGAGAATTTCCGTAGCAAAATTTGGTAGAAAATTTCAAAAAACACATTTATGTTAGTTATTTGATCTTTATGACAGTGTTGAATTCTTCAGTAATGTTTATTAGCTAAACACATTCCATTAGAACTCCTTTAACTAAATTTTTTCCCTGCATTTTCCTCAATGATAACCTACAACAGTTTCATAGGAAATTTTCAGCTTAACTTTGGGGAGTTGCTATGGAGTTTTAATTTTATGAGTTTTAATTTTCTTATGATTTCTTCTGTCTTTACATGTAAAATATTTTTGGATGATCAATAAAAATTTTGAAAAATTATCTTTGGGGTAAACCCTGGAAATGTCAGCAGTTGATGAGCCTCATAAATGGGAAATTATATGGGCTCATTTTACCTCCTAACCTAGTCAAATCAACCATTCTCTTAGCTTATTGTATGATTTTATAATTATATTTATTATTATAGAGTGAGTTGAGTTAGTTATGATGCCATGTGGTCTAATATGTGTTTAATGTAGATTACTGATGAATTTTGTGGTCAAAGTCAAGGATCCAGTGGACAAATGGCAGCAACAACTCAAAGTGGACAAAGGAGAGGAATTATACGAGGGAAGCCCACTCATTTATTACTCCCCACTTCGAATTCCCCTTCATTCAACTCATAGTACAAGTAGCCAAGTCATGCATTAGAAGGCAACAGAGCAAGTGGAGGATGACTGATGATTATCTCGAGTTTTGGGAGCCAAGCCTCCCTGATTTTAAGGAAGCTCTTGCTAGCTTCATTTTTATAAGTAGAGAGGCCTAGGGCCTCACTACGGTCAGATTTTTGTTGGATTTTTGCTGCAGTTTTTCTTATGTAAACTCTGCTTAACTTCAAGCTTATTATCTTGACAGTTCATGTAATCTTGTTATTGTTTTGAGAATAAAGATGGAATCCTTTTTGAGTTAGCACTAAGTTACCTCAGAGGGCTAAATCTCTTGGGTTAGGGCCCAATCCAAGTAGTTGAGCTCCTATTTACTTATATTTGTATGTTTCATTTCAGTCTATAGATTAGGTTGTTGTTAGATGCATTTTTTTTATAGATAAGAATAGCTTGCTTTTGATGATTTAGTAGGTTGCTTCCATTTATGCTTTATATACAAGATTAAGTAGTGATAAAGAAAAGATTCAAAAGGATATCAATAGTTCCTTGGCCTCTCTTCCTCTGTTTGGGACAATGATTTGAGGCAAAAACCCTCTTGCTACCCTAAAAACACAGATCTTCCTCATTCATAGGATTTCTAGTGTTTGCAGCTTTATAGTTGGTTCATAGTCTAGTTTAGCTTTCATTCAAAACTTCTTCATAATGCACATTTCCTTATTTTCAATAGTCTTCATTCATGCTTTATTTCCCTACAATGGTTATCAACATTTCCTTTCATAGATCATAGTTTACTTGATGCAAAAACTTTGTTTTTCTAGATGCACTTATTTCCTTGCTTGCTTAATCTCATTGGTTGACTGTCAGTTTTTTATGCAGTAGACATCTTCTACCAGAAAGCCAACCCATCGGCCATCTAATCCTCCATATGATCAATGCCCTAGAAGTTTCCCAAGTCTCCCCTCAATTTTGCCTTAGTTTCCTGCATTTTCCATAGAATTTCTTCCTCTCTCCTTGAGAAAATCCAATCATATTTCTCTCTCCTAATGATTCTTAGTAGAACCTAGGTGCCCTAACACTTCGCTCCAACCTCCATCTACCTTATCCACATACTCTCACACCTCCAAAATAGAGAAAATTTCTCTCGGCCTCCTCCTATAGGCCTGTTATAGAACTTTTGTTTTCCTCCTATAGATTTCCTGTGTCCTCCTATAGATTTTCTTGTAGGCTTTCTTTTGAAGGCTGAGTTTGGAAAAAACCTCCATGAGGTCACTTGAGACCTCCTAGGACCCATGCACACCATCCTACACCCTCTCAAGTCCCAAAACCACCCTCCATTGCCACTTATTCTCTCCCATATTCACAAACAATAAATTACATGCATGACAAATTCACATAAAAATACATAAAAATCCAGAAAGATGTTTTTTGGTCATTTGCTTCCATAAATAGTTTAGTTAGATGTTGTTTACTTCCTTGAATAGGTAATGGCATTCTTTCCATGGTTTTCATAGTGCTTTCTGCAAAAGTAGGATTAGTTGGTTAATTAGGATCTCCTTGGTTTGCTTTACATTTCAGTCTTCCTTTCTGCAAGTAGAATAACATCTATAGAGTAATTTGTCTTTTTCCTTTCATCACATATAGAACTTCTTCTGGAATCCATAGAATTTGGCATGAGCTCCTAGTGATCTTGTGTCGACTGATCAAGTGAAATCTTACTAGTACTTGTGCATACAACACCGTCACTTCCAAGTTTGTTACGAACTACTCGGTTGATAAGAGTAAAGTAGGCAGCCCACGAGTTGCAGAATTATTGCTGCAAGACTGGTGCTTACCACTTTTTGGCATCATTGCAAGGGAAGCATCAGAGTATTCTGTCATTACTGCTTTCTTCTATTTTTCTTGCAACATTATGCTAATAGTTTATTTCAGCAAAAGTAGAATAGTCATTTCCTTTCTTTCAGTCCTGCATTTCTTTTCTTCCTTTTTGAATTCTACAATTTCCATTTCAGCAAAATTACATTAGTCATTTACTTTCTTTCAGTTCTACATTTCATTTCCTTCCTCTTCAATTCTGCAAATTTCATTTCAGCAATTTCATTTCAGTTAGTTGAAAATTGTTTTGTTCAATCAATTTTAGTTTTCCAGGTACTATCAGAGTGGGAAAAAAGAAACAAAAGCCAACCAAAGAGATTTCCTTTCATGACTCATAAGAATAGAGATAATTTAGGAAAAAAAATTCCCAACACCCCCACTGCTTCACATAGCCAACCTTCTCTCTTCTTTGGTGGTTGCGATCAAGAAGAACCCTTAGGAGAACAACCAGATATATTTGACGAACCTATAGGGGAATAAGAAGAAGAAGAAGACATTCTTTTAGAGCTAATTACTAGACACATAAATGCTAGGTGGAATGGAGAAAGAATAGAGGGTACCTTCTCCATTCGGGAGACCAATGGGGACACCAAAATGAAGAATATAAGCCCTTCTGCCCTACCTCATTTCCATGGTCTGACTATAGAAGATCCTAACACCTTCTTGTTTGAGTTTGTTGTTATCTATTGAACCTATGACTATGCAAAAGATGAGAAAAAGTTGAAACTATTCCCTTCTACTCTCAAGGATACAACGTTGTGTTGGTTCATGGGATTACCTAGCAATAGTATCAAAACTTGGGTTCAGATACAACAAGTCTTTAACAACAAGTATTGAGATTATTGTAGGTCAAAAGATATTAAAGAAGAAATTTTCCTAAATGACCATAGGAAGTGATGAGTCCCTGGAAGACTATGAGGAGAGGTTCTAGCTCAATTACAAAAGGGCTAGGTGTACACTTGACCCTGAGTCTCTGAAGATGGTCATACTCAAGGGAATTCGGGAAGATAGTTTAGACACCCTCGATCTACTGGTCGGGGGAGACATCTACCAACTATCCTATGAAGACATAAAGATTATTTTTAGAAACCATTCTAGAGCAGCCAAAAGTAAAGGTAGAGGGAGTCAACCCATAGCCAATACCTCTTCCTCTAACTCATCCATTAAGGGAGAAATTAGAAACATGTTGGAAGAATTCAAGAGTGAGATGCTGCAGACTCTTTCCATGAAAATGGATACCTTGCATATCAAAATGAAACAAGAGGAAGCATAGAGGGCTTTGGCCATATTTTTCCCTAGATGCACCAGGAGGCATCATAGGAGTGAATGCCCATTGAACTCTATAGAGGTTTGTTCAGTTTGTGAAGAAAATCATTCTATAGATAAGTTCCCTTCCTTGCCCAAACTTAAATTTGTATATCAAGGGGCTAAGGGAGTCACTGAACAGATCTATTACATAAAACAAAAAAGGCTACATGGACCTAGACCATACCAGTAGCGGATGCAAGGGACATCCCAAACATACTACAACCCTAACCTAGTCACTTCCATACCTTCTTGGGGTTCCCCTGCTCATCCATCATGGTCCATGCCTCCTCCTTGGTCCTTCACATCTCAATATCATGCCCAACCTACCAACCATTCATTTCAATCCTATACAACTCTCTTCCCGCTCTTTTGCCTCCACCACCTACCCAACCACAACCGTTACCTCTTTTTCCTCTAAACCAACCCCAAATGCCTTCCCAACCGAACCTGAAACCAAACAACAGACAGGCTCAACAAGTTTATAGTGGGGAACCATCACGCCCAAGTTATGCTATGGAGATTCAGGAAATTAACTTACGATCTGGGTAATTTCTCCCAGACAGTCAACCTCTACCCAGGGAGGTTGAGGAAGATAAAGAGGGAAGTGAACCAAAAGCAATTCCACCCTTTCCTAAAATACTATCTGTGACAGTTCAACCTAACCTAGAAGAAACTGAACTCCTCGGGGAATTAAAACATTTATGTGTAAAGATACCACTTATCCAAGCCATAAAATATGTGCCTATCTATAATAGGTTAATCAAAGAGAAGTGCTTCAGGCATATAGGAAGGCGCAAGAGAGATGCCCCAACCATCAATTTCATAGGACAATTTTCTGACCTGATGTTGAGGTAGGAAATCTGTCCAAAATATCTAGACCTGGAAGCCAAGTAGTTCATGTCCACATCAATGGCACGATGATCGCACGCACTTTGATTGATCTGGGAGCTTCCATTAATGTGATGATAAAGGACACAATGCTCAAACTCAACCTCACATGTTCCTTGAGGAAGACCAAAACTATGCTATAGTTAGCAGACCACTCCACTGTGACCCCTGAGGGGATTATGGAAGATGTGATGGTATCCATTGATTCTTGGGAGTACCCTGTTGATTTCTTAGTTCTCCAGCCAAAGGCAAAGCTCACAATGTATCCTCTCATTCTGGGAAGACCCTGATTAGCTACCACCAATGCCTACATTAGTTGTTAAGCTAGGAACATGACCATAAAGAATGTGAATATGTCCAATCAGTTAATCCTATATCCTCCTGCCCAACCCTTGTTATAACATCATCTACCTCTCTGGTTGGAGGAGGAAGATGAGGATGAAGTTTACTATGCACCATTTTTTACATTAGGAATCACCATGGGGGGGAATAACAAGATGAGGATGATATAATTGTAAATTTGATTCAGAATCCACCTCCCAGTGTATCACCCTTGGAGGACATTATAAGAGAAACACAAAACAACCGCTCAACTGATCTCTATGTGGCTGACTCCACTTCTCTCCGTATTAAGAATATAGAGTTTGGTCCAGAAAGAACCTTGAAAATCAATCCATCCCTATCCACTTCCTAGGAGAATGAACTGTGTAGCCTGCTCAGAAAGCACTTAGATGCCTTCGCCTGGAGTTATAAGGAGATGAAGGGAGTGCACCCTTCAGTCTATAATCATCATATATACATCAAGGAGGGTTGAAAGTGAGTCAGGTAGCCTCAAAGGAGGATGAATCCAACACTTAAAGATATTGTTAAGGAAGAACTTCAGAAATTGCTTGATGCAGGGTTCATCTATCCCATCTCTGACAGTGAATGGCTCTCTCCTTTGGTGCTAGTGCCAAAGAAAATGGGTAAGTGAAGAATTTATGTCTACTATCGGGAATTGAACAAAGCCACTAAAAAGGACCATTTCCTTTTACTTTTCATACATCAGTGTTAGATGGTCTGGCGGGGAGAAAGTTTTTCTCTTTCCTAAATGGGTTTAGCGGGTACAATCAAATTCAAATAAGCCCGAAAGACTAAGATAAGATGAATTTCACTTGTCCATGGGGTACCTTTGCATATTGGGTCCTTCCTTTTGGTTTGTGTAATGCTCCAGCCACTTTCCAAAGAGCGGTATTGAGTATACTTTTTGAATTAGTTCATGATGTAGAAGAGATATACATGGATGACTTTACTCCTTACGGCTTTGACTTTCAAGAAGCTTTGTCTAACCTAGGAAGAGTTCTAGATAAGTGTATTGAGATGAACCTGTCCCTCAGTCTAGAAAAATGTGAATTTTTTATGACTGAAGGGACCATGCTAGGTCATGCAATATCTCAACAAGGACTACAGGTGGACCCCAACAAAATTGCCATCATCCAAAGGGTCCCACCTCCTCAAAAGGTGAGAGATGTCAGAATTTTCCTAGGCTTAGATGGGTATTACCAAAGATTCATTAAATATTTCAACAATCTAGCCTCTCCTTTGTTTGGCCTTCTAGGTAAAGATGTCGAGTTTATATGGTTGGAAAACTGTTAAGAAGCCCTAGATACCTTGGAAAGCAAACTCGTGACTGCCCCAATCTTGAGAGGACAACACTAGGCCCTACCTTTCCACATCCACACAGATGCCTCGAACAAAGCAATAGAAGAAGCCTTGGGACAAATTGATGAAAAGCTACCTTATGCCATATACTTTATAAGAAAAAACTTGTCAAAGGCGGAGCTAAACTATACAGTCATTGAAAAGGAATTCCTAGATGTAGTGCATTCCTTAAACAAACTCAAACATTATATCATAGGCTATCAAAACTTTGTGCATATTGATCATGCTACAATTAGATATTTAATGAAAAAACTGGATGTAAATGCCCGCATTATTAGATGATTGCTTTTATTGTAGTAGTTTGATTTGACCATTGTTGATAAGCCTGGTGATGAAAATGTTGTTGTTGACTTCTATCTAGAATAAATTTTCCTACAGGTGCAGAAGGAATGGTGGATGATCAATGCCAGATGAACACCTTTTCGCTATCTCAGTACTCTCTCCATGGTTTGCTGATATAGAAAACCACTTGGTTTCAGCACAGTTCCCACCACACTTATCCTTAAAAGAGGAGAGTAAGATAGTAAGGAAAAACACCCCTTTCACCTGGATTGGGGGTAATCTCTTCAAACTTGGCCCAGATCAGATCTTGAGAAGATGTGTCAAGGAGGCGAAAGTTTTTGACATCCTCCTGACCTGTCATGATGGGCTTTGTGGAGGTCATTTTGTAGCAAAAAGAACTACCTTCAAGATACTACAAGTAGGTTACTATTAGCCAACTCTTCATCAGGATGTGAGGAGATACACTAGCCAGTGTGATCGGTGTTAAAGGATGGGGAAACCTACTCTGAAGGATGTAATGCTCATGCAACCTCACGTGACCTTTGATCCATTTGAGAAGTGGGGCATGGAATTTGTGGGGCCTATCAGCCCTCCTTCAATGAAGAAGCAATACATCATTGTGTGCACCGATTACCTTAAAAAGTGGGCAAAGATAGAAGCAATCAAAGCAGCAATAAAGGAAAAAGTAGCTAAATTTTTGAGAGAGAATATATTCCACAAGTTCAGGTATCCAAGAGAGTTGGTCACAGATCAAGGTAGCCAGTTCACTTCCAATTTGATTGAAGACCTGCCCACACATCATAGAATCAAGCATAGGACTTCCACCCCTTACCATCCACAAGCCAATGGGCAGGTGGAGGTCAGTAATAGAGGACTGGAAGGAATCCTGACAAAGGTAGTGAGCAACAGTGGGAAAGACTAGGCAAACAGATTAGTTGAGGCCACTTGGGCCTACAATACAACCTGGAAGACCACTACAGGGTCCACACACTATGCGTTGGTCTATGGGAAGAAGGTTGTATTATCAATAGAATTTGAATTCAATACCCTAAGGATGGAAGCTTAGTTAGATCAAGACCTCAGCCATGCACAGAAAGAAAGATTACTCCAGCTCAATGGATTGGATGAACACTGAATGCAAGCCCTTCTCCATACAGAGGTACTTCAACTTCAGAGAAAGGTATGGAATGACAAAAAAATCAAGGAGAAGCAATTTCAAGAGGGAGATTGGGCACTACTGTATGATTCAAGATAGAAATATTTCAAGGGAAAGTTTAGGAAAAGATGGATGGGACCCTACACTATGGAGAAATGCAATGACCATGGTTCAACTCTGATCAGAACCATTTATGATGAATCCATCCCCATGCTTGTCAATGGACACCAATTGAAAGTCTACAAGAAACCCATCTCCAAGCGAGATTTTATTGAAGATATGAATAAAACAATGATGGCAGTGGAGCATGCCTTAGCCTCCATTTCACCCACTCACTGAAGAAAAGGGAAAAAAACAAAAACAAATAATAAGGACTCAAGTGAAAACATCCATGAGGCACTTGGGTCCTATCATTGGGTTGAAAACCTCTTCTGAGGTGGCCCAATGATGCCAAAAAAGGAAAGAGAAAAAATAAGATCCCTAGGTGAAAACCTCCCTTGGAGGCACGCAGGGTAGACAAATAGGGTGAAAACCTCCCTGAGGCAGCCTGGTTGTTTTCAAAAAAAAAAAAAGAAGAGAAAGAAAATGAATTTCTAGTTGCATTGCACATTTGCAGGAGGACTACAGGAAGCAGTAAAAGGTGCCAAGGGAGCCTTGAAACCAATACCAGCACCTATCTTACCTTCCCACACCTCTCTCCATCATTCTCAGCATTCTTTCCACCTCATTGTGCTTCTTTTCCAAAATTTTTGTTTTCTACAGGAGGCTTTGTGTTCTCTACATGAGGCTCCTGTAGGAATTACAGAGAGCCAGAAATGGACATAAAAAAGTAGTTTGACGAGAAAGGAAGCTTCAGAAAAGGTCTATAAATCCTCTTGTAGTAATCAAACCTCCTTGCCATCATTTCCAATCCTATATCACATCCCAAGAATCATTCTTCTTCCTGCCCAAGAAAAAAACACAGAAAAAAAATAGTTTTTAGGAAAAAGAAAAAAAACAAAAAATGAGAAAAGAAACAACACCATCCACCTCACATGAAGCCACCTATTACCTCTCCATCTCTATGTACATCTATGGCATCATCCACATAGCTCCAAGCATAGAAAGAAGCTAAAATTTCAAAGCGAGAAGCAACTACAGGAGCTCCTGTAGGAATTCCTGTAGCAATTGATCCCATTAAAATCTACCATCAGCAGCAAGAAGGTGCAAATATGAAGGTTGAGGAAGACACCTCAAGATCATATCTTACCAAAGAGGAACTTTCACAAAGCACAACCACACATCAACAAGTAGAAAAGCATGCATCAAAGGAAATAATGGCATGCAGCAAAGGGAGAGCGCCCCAACACCTCATGGCAAATGCATTCGGATCTTAGGTAAGTAACTAACTCGCTCATCTATTTGCATTTATGTAATTAGATGGAATGCAACAACAACGATATGGTTGAGGTTGAAAGAAGGAAAGGTGGCCAGTTAACTAGGCCACCTTCATCTAGTTGACTCCACTAATCTGAAGATGTCATGCACACGTACGCACAATCAACTCAAGAGGAATGTCAAGGACAGGTAGTGGAGGCAATGTGAACTCCGATGCAATCATGTGGGATGATTACGAGGGAATGTGATGATGACAAGGTAGGTGGGGATAAATGGTTCAAATATGGCCAATGTACACTTGGCCAACTCACCCTTCATCACCGGAAATATCCATAAAAAGCAATAAGTACTCCTCCCTGAGCACTCTCACCACCTTTTCCTTCATTCTCTCCTCGAATATCCGCTCATGTAACCCTCTCATGCAACGCAGTCTTGAAACCATCATTCTCCATTAATCTCTCCCATATCCCTACTCTTGGCATTTTCTACATGAGCACTTATAGGTTCTATAGGAGAACCTACAGGAATTCTACAAGAGGGCTAGTAGTCTTCTACAGGAGGACTAATGAGTTGTTTTAGAGATGGAAAGCATAGGTTTCAGCACAATTCTCGGGCAGAAGTGGTAGGTTCTTTACATCCTCCATTGAATATCAAAATATGAAAGCAATGGTTTTATTTTTAGGAGGAAATAAAGCTTCTAGGTGGAGGAAATACATAAAAGAATTTCTGTTTATTTCTTAAAAAAAAACATAGTCTCTCTGTTTCTCTATTTTTCTTCAAAAATTGTTCTCTCCATCTCCATATTTGGTTTTCCAACGAAGCATAAACAAAATGATAGGAGGTTTTATGAGGAAGGAGCCCATGAACTCCTCTAGGCTCCATGCATATCCCCAAGTAGTGGACATATTCACAAGAGAAAATTGGATGAATTGTTTTGAGAAATTCTAAGGGTTTGATGAGGAAACTACTCAAGAATTTGCCCACTCTTTGGTCCCTCACACCATAGCACATGCCACTTTCACCTTTAGAGGCCTTTCCATGGATATAACCCCTGAATTTATCAATAGGGTCACTACCCTTCCTCTTGGGTTGCCTTGGAGTAAGGATGAAAATCCAATTGGCCAGGCTACCAAGAAAACTTCTTCCAAAACAATGAAACTTCTATAGAAGATAAAAAAATGGCAGAAGAAGGGCTAGCATGCCATATCCTTGGAATGAGGTTAGCTACAAAATAATCAAGTATATTTTCTGTGAGGGGAGGTACAACATTGTCTATGGTGACCACTTTAGAATCATGCATGAATTAAGGTATGGCATGCACACTCCAGCCCTCAGAAGCTTGGCATCCCCTACTTCCTCCTACAGTCCCTCATTGACTCCAGTACTGAAGTAAAAGAAGGAAATCCAGAGTAGCTAGCTCACCATGGGTTAATCAAAAATCTAGTAGAGGAAGCCCTTCATACATTTACACTCCCTGTAGCATGGGAAATCTTATGAAATATGACTTCTGAAGATGACATGAAGACCCTGGCCTATGATATTAGCCCTACTAGTAGTGAGGACGACGAACAGCAAGGGGTAGAAAGTGAGGAACTAGTGATTTAGAGGAACAAGAAGGGAAGAAGGAAGAAACCAAAAGAGAGGAGGAGAAAGCTGAAGAAACAAAGTAGGGAGAAACAAAGCAAACAGAGATAGAGAAAGACACAGAAAAGAGGATTAAAAGGAACATAAAAGATAGAAGTGTCTCTTGAGACCTTAGAAAGAGAGGCAATAGCTACTCTCACTACCCTCAACACACCAATTAAGCTAAAATAGAAGAGGGAGAGGCATACCTCAATGTATTTCAGGGCTAGGAAGAGCACAAGGATCAAAACAAGGAAATCCCAGCCTTCTTCTAAAGTGCCAATTATTATTGAAGATTCACCCTCTTCCCAAGGAAAAGAATCCCCTTCCAAGGCACCTATCACTTATGAAAGGGGGACTCCTAGATCTCCCACATGGAAAGAAAAAGTAGAACTATAAGACTAAAAAATAGTCCTACAAGAGGCATAGACTCTTCTACAGGCAACCTTGTCAAATTTACCGGAGGCCCAAAAATTTGAAAAATGGGTAGAAGGACAGCCATAGGGAATGGAGGAAGCAACAAAGACACAATAACTTGATCCCAAACCTAGTCTTGGCTCTTAATACGGTATTCTTAAGGGGGGGAAAGAATCATTCCACAAAAATTTGCAATTCCACTATTCTTTGAATTAGAGAAAGAAAGAATAATGACCCATAGGTGATTCAAATAGCCAAATCCAAGGGAGTTGAGGATATTAGCCATCTGGAGAGCAAACTCAGAGAAATGGGTAGAGATTAAAGTGTTGTCAAACATAGGGAAGAAATCAAAACCAGTCACCTTGAAACTAAAAATGAATTGCTAAGAAGACAGTTGCAAGATAAGGCAAAGATGGCAGAATTCTATCTACATAACATGGCCCTCATAGACATGAATCTGTGGGACCCCAATTATAGGCTATTGGACTTGCAACTAATGGCCATGACCTCATGGATGAACCATGAAGAGTTAGGGGCAACATAAATAAGAAGGTTGATGATAGAGGAACAAAATGAGCCCTTAATGATCAAAGCTAAGCCATCAGACCCCATGGCAGTCATCAACACACATAACCTGATTGCACATAATCCTCAGATTGCCCCTAGATATATCAGTGATCAGGAAAAATCCATTTCACATTTTGAGGATATGGAAAGGTTACTTGGGGATGACTATGTGTATGCATGTATGAGGAGATGGAACACCTTACCACATAGTCTATAGATCAGGGAGTATCATTTCCCAATAATGATGAAAGAGGCATTAAGGAGAGTGCCAATGTACAAGTGCTCCATGCAGAAGCTGAAGGTCAATTGGATTGGCCACAAGTTGAGTCCCCGACTATTGCTAGGAATGTTTGAAGGAAAAAAGGTAGGATTCTATGACAAGGAAGAGGAGACCACTTCAGAAGCATGGGATGCTAGGGAGGCCACCAGGGCCATAAAAGATGAGGAGATGGACTAAGTTACTCACAGGATGAGCAACACTTTCAATAGGGGATGATGATGAGCCTCATAAATGTGTAATTACATGGGCTCATTTTACCTCCTATCCTAGTCAAATCAACCATTCTCGTAGCTTATTGTATACTTTTCTAATTATATTTATGCTTATAGAGTGAGTTGAGTTAGTTATGATGCCATGTGCTCTAATATGTGTTTAATGGAGATCATAATGAATTATGTGGTAAACGTCAAGGATCGAGTGGACAGATGAAAACAATAACTCAAAGTGGACAAATGAGAGGACTTATAGGAGGGAATCCCCCTCATTTATTACTCCCCACTTTGGATTCCCCTTCATTCAGCTCAGAGTACAAGCAGTGAAGTCATGCATTAGAAGGCAGTTGAGGAAGTGGAGGATGACTGATGATTATCTCAAGTTTTGGGAGCTAAGCCTCCCTGATTTTAAGGATGTTGTTGGTAGCTTCATTTTCATAAGTATATTGGCCTAGGGCCTCACTAGGGTCAGATTTTTGTTGGATTTTTGCTGCAATTTTTCTTATGTAAACTCTGCTCAACTTTGAGTTTATTATCTTGACAGTTCATGTAATCTTGTTATTGTTTTGAGAATAAAGATGGAATCCTTTTTGAGTTAGCACTGAGTTACCTTAGAGGGATGAATCTCTTGGGTTAGGGCCTAATCCAAGCAACCAATCTCCTCTTTACTTGTATTTGTATGTTTCATTTCAGTCTATAGATTAGGTTGTTGTTAGATGCATTTTTTTTATGGATAAGAATACGTTCTTTTTATGATTTAGTAGGTTGCTTCCATTTGTACTTTATATAGCATATTAAGTAGCGATAAAGAGAAGACTCAAAAGGCTAGCAATAGTCCTTGGCCTCTCTTCCTCCCTTTGGGACAATGATTTGAGGCAAAGACCCTCTTTCTACCCCAAAAACACAGATTTTCCTCATTCATAGGACTTCTAGTGTTTGTAGCATTCCGCTTGGTTCGTAGTCTAGTTTAGCTTTGCTTCAAAACTTATTCATCATGCTCATTTGCTTTTTTTCAATAGTCTTCTTTCATGCTTTATTTTCCTTCAATGGTTATTGACATTTCTTTTCATAGATCATACTTTACTTGATGCAAAATATTTGTTTTTCTAGATGGACTTATTTCCTTGTTTGCTTAGTCTCATTGGTTTATTGCTAGTTTTTTATGCAATAGATATCTTCTAGTAGCAAGCCAGACTATCAAACATCTCATCCTCCATTTGATCCATGCCCTACAGGTCGCCCAAGTCTCCCCTCAATTCTGCCTTAGTTTCCTGCATTTTCCATAGAATTTCTTCCTCTCCCCTTGAGCAAATCCAATAATCTTTCTCTCTCCTAATGATTCTTGGTAGACCCTATCTCCCCTAACACTTCATTTCGGCCTCCATCTACCTTATCCACCCACTCTCACACCAACAAAATAGTCAAAACTTCTCTCGGCCTCCTCCGGTAGGCCTCCTGTAGAATGTTGTTTTTCCTCCTGTAGATTTCTTGTGTCCTCCTGTAGATTTTCTTGTAGCCTTTCTTTTGAAGGTCAAGTTTGGGAGAAGCCTCCAAGAGGCCAATTGAGACCTCCTAGGACCCATCCACACCATCCTACATCCTCTAAAGTCCCAAAGCCACCCTCCAATGCCACCTATTCGCTGCCACATTCACAAACAATAAGTTACATGCATGACAAATTCACATAAAAATCCAAAAAGATGTTTTTTGCTCATTTGCTTCCATAAATAGTTTAATTAGATGTTGTTTACTTCCTTGAATAGGTAATGGCATTCTTTCCATGGTTTTCATAGTCCTTTATGTAAAAGTAGGATTAGTTGGTTAATTAGGATATCCTTAGTTTTCTTTACATTTCAGTCCTCCTTTCTGCAAGTAGAATAGCATATGTACAGTAATATCTATTTTTCCTTTCATCACATATAGAGCTTCTTTTGAAATCCATAGAAGTTGGCTTGAGGTACTAGTGATCTTGCGCTGATTGATCAAGTGAAAACTTGTAGTAAGAACTAGTACTTGTGCATACAACACTGTCGCTCCCAAGTTTCTTATGAACTACTGGGTTGATAAGAGTAAAGTAGGCAGCCTAGGAGTTGTAGCGTTATTGCTGCAATACTGGTGCTCACCAGCGGTCATGTCAATTCCTATGTATTCAACCATGAGAAAATCATCACAAATGAGTTGCTTGAACTTCTAAAACTTGAACCACATATCACCAAACATGGGAATCTCTGTAGCATGGGCAATTGTGTCAAGGGATACTACAAATTTCAGCAATCCAACCTTCATTTCTGTCGCTGAGAACTTCATGGAAAAATCCTTATCAATATGTCCATGGGAACTCTCCAACTTCTACCAAACACAAAGGCATCCAATGCTAGAAAACGAAGGGTTGAAACAAGGTATTCTTCAAATAGGTTCATGTCAATGGGTGCATATCACATCACAGAGCCTCCTTCATACTATTTTCTGTGTGTCATGGTTGCACAAGTAGGGCTCCTCCGTGTCACCTTCTTTCCACCTACGAATTAGACTAGAGACAACTAAACAACAATGGGCTCTATCCTAGATACAACAAGACATTTATGAGAGATAGACCTATGTGAAAGACAACAAACCATCTCCTATTATAGCATGAAGCTTATGGAAACAAAGTTAAATACAAATAAACAAGTTAGTAGCAAGAAGCTACATGGTGTCAATATGTAGGGAAAATGGATAAATGATTGAATAAGTGCATCAGTGACCCACCATAAGAAAAACGAATCATGCTTTTCAAACAAAATGGAACATTACTCCAGTTTTTAATATAGTTGTATACTTCAACAAAATTCCATAGCAGGGCAAGTGCTCAGAAAGGCAGATCCACTAGAAAATTGTTAGGAACTTCTGTAGAAAATTACCTTCAGTTTCCCTAACTAGATTTTCTATAGAATTATGAAAAAGTGCTTAAATGGCAATTTTGAATGAATAAGTCTGTGACACATTTGAAATTGTACCACTATGACTTACCCTTTTTGAAATTATATGGACCCCACATTATGACATGACAAAAATCACTATGCTCATGAACTTTATGAAAACTGGTGCAAAGCCAAGTCATTGGTGAGTTGTGGCACAAGTGGTTGGGCCATTTGCATCATAGGGCTTTGAATATAATGCAACAGGTATCTACAGTACTTCCCAAAGTTAAACTTGAGCAAGTTGACACATGCAAAGGTTATACCTTGGGAAAGTACACCATGTCTTCCTTTCATGATTAAGACAGTCAAGTAGAGGAAATCTTAGAGTGAATTCATACTAATGTGTGTGGACCATTCTCGATGACATCCACAACAAAACAAAGGTATTATGTGATTTTCATTGATGAATATTCTCGTAAATGTTGGATTTATTTCCTGCAGAAGAAGGACCAAACTTTCACAAATTTTTGTGAGTTCAAAGCTTTGGTCAAGAAAGAGTCAAGGAAGAAGATTGAGGCCTTGAGAAGCAACAACGATGGAGAATATCTCTCTCAAGAGTTTAAGAGTGTGTCATGTGGAAAGAGTTATATTTGCGGACAAATCTAACCTCCCTAGGAGTCTAAGACTCTCTAGTGACAAACAAACACCAGAGCTATCCTTCTCTAACACACATCATTCTATGAGAAACCAAATGTTTTCGATCTTACCTTAGGTCCAACACTTGTTGTAGCAGTCCAGCCTTGCTGATCCAGATGAACTCCTCCTTCACTTTCAGACCTGCATACACTAACAAAGCAAACGATTACATAACATCTGAATATTCATCATAAAATGAAGCATATCATCACATAGAACAAGGAATACATGAAATAATTCATTAACAAATCATTGAGAAGAATGGACTTATTTGTATTAAATAATCAAAGGAACCATTACAACCTGAGCCTTGGTGTTGTGCAAGCTCCTCCCAGGGTCCAGCAAGAGATTTCCTCTACTTTGACAAGCTCACCCACTCCCACTATGGCAACAAGGAAGGATAGTGATCTCTCCTCACAAGTCAACAAATGGAAGTCTAATTCCAGCAGCATTTACCCTTTGGAATGTTCAGCTTTCAACCTTTTCTCCTTTGGCCCAAGGCCTGTATTTATAGTACTCTAGAGGAAATTATTTAGTTCCAACATCAATGGGATACTCCCTCTTTTGGATGGGGTAGCTCCTCTCTTGATGGGATAAGTTCCTCTATCATAGGGATGCATGAACCATCAGGAGGCGCTCAATACACGTCAAACACTCTTCTAGAAGGCTCTAGAAGTGACCACAAGTAACTTTTTAGAGATGAAACTCGCGCCTTTTGACCTTTACAGGGGTACGCACCCAACCTTTAGCTTACAGAGCGTACAAGTACGCAGGTACAGTGTGTTTGGAGTGCGTACATGCAGGCAAGGTAGAGAGAACCTGCGTACCCAGAGATAAACATGTTTTTAAGTGACTTTCTCTCTTTTTGAAGTTTTGACATGAAGAGCAGAGGTATGAGGCTTGACAAGGAGGACATTATGACTCTTGATGGAGCCATATTAACTGCAGATAGTCATGGTGACAAATTTCAATGTAACACCTACTAATAATAAGGAACTTTATTCTCGAGTTAAATATTTTAAGAAGTGGAAGAACTATCTGATAGGAAAGGAAACCATTTTCCACACCAATCACTATCCATTCTAGTATTTGAAGGCTTAGAGTAAGCTTTAAAAAACAAAAGATTAAAAGTGTATTTTGTTTCTATATCAATTCCATATAGTCATCAAATATAAGAAGGGAAGAAATAGCAAGTTTGCAGGCATGCTTCTAAAGCCACCCACACCTAATATTACATATTTATATACCCTTATGCACATGGAAACCTTTACCCATGGTACATAAAAAGAGGAATATATAGAATAATAGTACTTTCATGAGGTGCTTTGGTAGCTATATGGGAACATTTATGTAGGATAAGGTGATGGTAAGGATGATTGTCATCTCCAAAATGGGTTTCTCGACAAGATAAAAAAATGTTTTCATTACTAAAGGGGAAATATTGCAACTTATCCAAGAGGATTCCACCTCCAAGGTTTTATGGCACTTTGGTGTTAGGAGGGGAGTTTCCAACTTACAAAGGTATGTGTATTAGCCTGGAATGCAATATGATGTACCTCAATATATTATATGGTGCATATTTTTTCATACCAACAAACCAAGAAGAGAAATCAAGGTTTATGCATCCATTCCCTATACCTACTTGACCCTAGGAAAGAATTTCCATGGATTTTTTGGATGGATTTCCAACAACTAGGAAGGAAAATGACTTTATATTTGTGGTAGTTGGTAGGTTCAATAAGGTGTGCATTGCCATGCCTTGTAAAATATTATCAAAGTACAATAATCAACAAATATTTTCATTGAGAAAGTTTACGTGTAGTTTGGGATTCCAAAGAGAGACATCTTAGACAAGAACATCATATTTCTCAATGCCTTTTGGAGTACACTTTAGGAAAATATAAACACCAAGTTGAAGAAATCTACAACTTTCCATCCAAAAACAAATGGGTAAATAGAAGTAGTCAACATGACTTTGGTTTAGCTTTTGAGGGGTTACAATAAGAAGCATCAAAAGACTTGAAATGAAAATGTGTTCTACATCAACAATATTGTAATAGAGCGGTTCATACTTCTATACTTCATTCATGTTTCAAAAAATTATTTGGGTATTTGTTTCCTTTACCCTTTGATATTATTTATGGACAACAAGGAGGAGAGAGGGAAGACATCATAGGAGAAGAATTGAAAGTGGATCTTTTTTTTTGGTAGATCCATTTGAAAATAAAATATATATTGAATAAGTGACAAGAAAAGTACAATACCCAATATGATTAAAATAAAAATAAGAAATATTTCATTGTAATAACTAGAGTTTTGTTAGGAAAGGTGATGGGTCCTATTAAGGGGACTAATTCTCTATGGTATGGTGCTTTTGATTTATTAGAGAAGGTGGGTGAAAATTATTATAGAATTATTATACCCCCATATATGTGGATTTACTCATTCTTGAATATAGAGAACTAAAACTCTATGAGCCTTCCATGTTGGATCATGAAATTGAGAAGTAGACTCCACCTACTATAGGGGAGTTGGCATCAAAAGATTGGGAAACATTTCTAGAAGATACAATTTTGTAACTACTAAATAGAGGTAACATGAGTTGTTAGGAAAACTACTAAGAGGGGGGATGAATAAATGTTTTAAAACTTACTTCACCTTCTTGTTTTTTATTCAGATTTATGTACGCGACTTTAATGAAGTAAACCTACATATGTATGCTAATATTATGTAAATAACCAACGTATATCCAATTAACTATCTTTTCACTTAATTCTTCATCATTTGAACTTGAACCAGTATATCAGTCCTTCATTAGGCATTAGTTAAATAGTAAACAAGTGCATTAAGAACAAAATAAATCAACACACATAGTCAACACATATGAACACTGATATTTTTAGGTGGAAACCCAATGTGGGGAAAAAAACCATTGTTGTTGTCGTGTCTGCCTTCTTCTTAAAAAATAGCTTTTACAATCTTGTATTGGAATACACTCATACTAGTATGTAGGCACCCACCTACAGAAGGCTCCAACTTTATCTTGTTCTCCAGCACCTACTGGAAGGGAGCCACAACCCCCTTATATTCAAATCCTTGTGGACCATTGTTCAAAATGTTTCAAACTAGATCCACCTAATCAACCTGTAGGCCACCTTTCATCAAATTTTCATACTGGACCCACTACCATCACCAAATCACTAAATCAACTAAAACAAATCAATCACCAAATCTCATTGCAACCAATCAATCTAAACTAGAACAGATCATGTGAATGTACTGTCAATCATTAACCCATACACTGTTACTAAAACCAACTACTTCCATTGCAAACCATGATCAACAATATGTCAAAATATATATGTTATTGTTCTTAAGCATATCCACATATATACATGATTTCAATTAAACATACCTGTGTACATATCTCAAAACACTAAACCCTCAGACTGAATCACTACATAGCTAAAATCAATCACAGATACATATATCCTTCATCACAGATTTCTAGGTTACTTATATATCATTCATATCAGTTCAATATTTCATTCACAAACCATTCAACTTCATCAAAATAAACAAGGGCAATCACAACAAGACTAATTAGAAATCATTAATTGTACATGCTTCAGAAACCCTAGCATATGTATGTGATCCTTACAAAATATGTGTGCATGTGTATGTGCCTTTCACGAAGCATATCCATGTAAAGGTTTGTCCATCCTACATAATCGATACACAACTATATAGAGGTAGACTCGTGTATGTACACGCCTTTTCTGAGACAAACTTGCATACATATCTGTAGTTATTGACTCATTCTTTCACTACATAGCAGAACTTCAGTCAAACCCAAATCTCAACAAACCCAGTAATAAACATACATTAGAAAATTTTTATCACAAATCAAACCATAAGAAACTCATGTAGTCATTTCAAATCTACAAGATCTGATCCCACATCACATTCCTTGTGCAACCTTATTTTAGATTAAACAACTCATCAATATCCCATTACTTTCACACCAAACACTTTGATCTTCATATCCTTATACAACTTAGACATTATCCAATACCATGGGTCAAATACTTAGTAATGTCGATGCTATTCTTCGACGAGATCAAATATCTATTTTCATGCTCATTACTATGGACCAATACCATGGTAAAGAGCCTTGTTATTTAGGATACCATGGTGTGGAAACTGCATGCACTTTTCATTCTCTATACTTGTGTATGTACACAACTTTGCTTCACAAAACCTATGTGTATTTATCAAAACATCACCTTAATCATTCTCCTGTCTTTAGACTACTATGCCTTTTTCCAAAATCTCTTTCACATGCGTACTAGCTTGTAAAATCATCCTGTTAGCATCATGTTTACAAACTTCATCAAGTAGGTTTCCATCAAGGAAAACATATTTTTCATAATGCCAACAGTCTCCCCCTTTGGACTTGATGGCAACCATTGTGGTGTTGGGTTACCAAACATATGTAGATACTTGTATATATACCAAGATACTCTCCAAACAAGCTTTCTCTAAACACCAAGCTACTCTCCCCCTTTGAAATCAAGGCAAAAGGGCTAACCAATGTTGAATGAAGTGTTGTAGATCACAGAATTAAGTGTTCTTGAATATCGATCATTGGATGTGGACCATGCTCCCCCTGAGCACATGTTGAATTTTCTGAAGATATACATAGAAGTAACTAGGTATGACTTTTCCTATCACCAATAACTAATATTGACCAATCTCCTAGAGCAGTGGGGTTACATATTACATTAAATCCCCAACATGGAATAACATACATAATTGACTTGACCCCAATAGTCCATTCATGATTGAATATTACAATTATTTCATCAAAGGTCTTTACATGACCTTTACATCAAATAACAGATATGACATTTATAACCAAGACCAAAGACCTCAATAGTGAGGTATCAAGTCTAGGATAATCTTCAGTATTATATACCATATAGGATTTGTACTGTAAGCATCAAACAAAAACACCATGAACCTCATCAAAAAGTAAGTAAAGAACATGTGTTTCTTCATAAGCATAATCAAGAAATCATAATGTCAACAATGTACTATAAGAAGCAAAGAAAAATTATCCCCCTAAACCTATGCCAATTGTTCACTGCCAAATCTGATTATATCAGCTTATTCATGAGTCAAGTCATCAAAGCAACTTCATTCATCAAAGCATCAATTTCATATTGGAGAAACTCATAAACCATAAGTATCAGTTTATCAGTAGATTGTATCTAACTAACATCAAAACCAACAAACCACACTTGCCAAAAGCATATCATAACTTTTCTTTGAGTTGGATCTACTGATACTTCATCACAAGGAAGGATTAGTCAAAATGCTTAAGAGAATTACGAAGTAGAGACCACTCCTAATTTTTGTCTGAGATATTTGAAGGATTCACGTGGAAGAGGCTTTGTAGATATATCTTAAACTTGTTCTTTTGAGGGAACATACTCTAGCTTAACCTTTTTTTCAAGCACATGTTCTCTAAAAAAGTGATATTTGATTGGAATATGATTGGTTTTCGAGTGCATGAAAATATTTTTAGAAATACTTATAACACTGGTATTATCACGTAAAATGGGAATAGGTGGAGAGAAATTTATTTGAATATCCTGCAACGTTTGCATCATCTAGAGAAGTTGTGTGCAACAAGATGCAGCAGCAACATATTCAACTTTTGTAGTAGATAAAGCAATGGATCTTTGTTTTTTGTTGAACCCTGATACCAAGCAGGTTCCTATGTAGAATGCTCCTCCACTAGTGCTCTTTTTAGTCATCAACATTTCCTGCCCAATCTGCATCTATGTAAGCATGAAGAGTAAGATCTGCATCTTTGGGATACCATAAACAAGATTATTGAGTTCCTTGTAGATACCTAAATATTCTCTTAACTACGTGAAGATTAGTTTATTTTGGATCTGCTTGAAATCGTCCAACAATTCCAACTGCATGAATGATATCTAGTCTCGTACCTGTAAGATAAAGTAAGATTATGATCATAGATTTTCATTCTAGTTGGTTGACTAGGGAAGAATCATAATGTCAACTAAGATTACATCATGTTACCATTGGAGTGCATATAGGTTTGCAGTCTTCCATTCCATATTTCTTCAAAATCTGCTTGAGGTAATTTGTCTGTGAGAGGAAGATACCATTTTTTGCTTATTGTATTTGTACACCAAGAAAATATGTTAGTTCGCCAAGTAGGGACATTTCAAATATTTTTTGTATGACAAAAGAAAAATTTTGACTCATGGACTCTTCATTGCTACTAAATATAATTTCATCCACGTAAACAACAACAATTAAAATTTTACCATCATCCATATTTATATATAGGTTTCTATCTGCAAACCCATTAGTGAAACCTTGTTGATGAAGATACCTATCAAGATGGTAATACCATGCATGAGTAGCTTGTTTTAGCCCATATAATGCACTCTTGAGTTTGCAAACAATATTTCTATCATTTCCTAGAATGAACCCTTCAGGTTGTTCAATATAAACTTCTTCTTCTAGGTCCCCATTTAGAAATGCAGATTTTACATCCATTTGATAGACTTTGAAATTATGAAAGCTTGAAAAGGCAAGAAACATTCTTATGGCTTCAACTCTGACCACAAGTACAAATGTTTCTTCAAAGTCTATTCCTTCTTGTTGCGCATAGACTTTGCATACAAGTCTTTCTTTGTTTCTAATTACCTCTCCACTTTCATTTTTTTTTAATACCCATTTTGTCCCAATAACATTTTTATCATGTAGTCTTGGTACTAATTCCCATGTATGGTTATCTTTTATTTGGTCAAGTTCTTCATCAATAGCCTTAACCCAGGATTCATCTTTTCTATCTTGATTTACATTTTTTGGGTCAATTGTGGATAGTAAGGCTAGATAACTAGAAATTCCAACAAGAGTTCTTCTAGTTTGTAATTCAGTGCCCTTATCACCTAGAATTTGAGATTATGGATTATTTGTCCGAACATTCCTTGATGGAGACTTTTTTTATGCTTTTGTACTATCACTTCCTTATTCTTATGCTTCATTGGTTCTTTCTCCAACATTTTTTTTGCTTGTTGTAGGAGTATCTTCGTCATCTATTGGTGCTTCCTTTTTGGTACCTGTGGATGCTTCATCAATCACAACATCAATGCATTCAACAATATTTTGAAGTCTTTTATTGTAGAATTTATATCCTTTTCTTCTAGAGGAGTATCCAAGGATAATTCCTTCATCATCTCTAGCTTCAAACTTTCCAAGTTTATCATCATTATTCTTTATGTAACATTTGCTTCCAAAAACTATAAAATGATAAACAGTTGGAGGTTTACCAAACCATATTTCATGAGGTATTGTGTCACTATTTACCCGAACATGATATTTGTTGAGGGTATTTACTGATGTATGTGTTGCTTCCCCCTAAAAGGTATGAGGTGTTCCAGACTCATCAAACATGGCTCGTGCCATTTTTTGGATTTTTCTGTTCATTCTTTCTGCCACTATGTTTTGTTGTGGAGTTTTAGCTATAGAAAATTGCCTCTTAATTCCATGTTGTTCACAAAATTTGAAAAACTCATCTGATATAAATTCTCCTCCTCTATCATATCCAAGACATTTTATTTTCAAATCTAACTCAATCTTTGAAGACTTAAATTTATCAAATGCTTCATATTTATGTTTTAATAAGTCAATCCAACACATGCAAGTAAAATTGTCAATGAATAATATGAAGTATCGTTCCCCCCGAGGAGAATTATTTCTCATAGGACCACATAAATAAGTATGAATAAGTTCAAGTGGCATACTTAAAGTACCTTCTTTGGAATTAAACTGCACCCTAGTTTTCTTACCAAATTGACATGATTTGCATATGGTACTTTCTGGTAGAGAGATGTTAGGCAAGTCGCTAACTGCTCCCATTCTATTTGAATTTTGTAGTTGATTGAAGCTTAGGTGTACCAATCTTATATTCCAAAGCTAACTTTCTTCTAATTGTCTCAAGTAACAATGTTCTAAACTGCCTTCCATGACATAGACATTACCTGGATTTCGCGTTCCCTTTATTATGATTTTACCTGTATCAAGATTACAAGCCACATAGTTCTTTGATCTGAAAATAACCTCATGCCCTTGGTCATAGATCTAACTAACACTCAACAAGTTATGTTTTAATCCATCAACAAACAAAACATTCCTAGCTTTAACTTTTTCTTTAAGCAAAATAGTTCCTTTTCCTTTGATAGTAGCAGGTGAATTATTTCCAAAGGTTAACTTTTCATTATGATTCTCCTTTTCTAGGATTTGTTTCTTTAGAGCTTCTTCTACTAGTTTAGCTTATTCCAAACAGATTTTAAGCTGAATTATTTCTTCAATAAACTTATCCTTATCTTCTAGGGCATCCATAAAAATTTTATGAGTCTCATCAATACATTTATCTTCAAATGCCATAATTTTTTGATATTCTTGATCAAACTCACCTTCTTTTCGATTTGAAAGACCATCATTATCTTTATGAGTGTAGAAGTTTCTTTTGTTTTTGATATTTCCTCTAAAAATTTCTTTTGTTGAATTCTTACCTTTCTCATGATTTTCTCTATAAGGAAATTTGGCAGCATAGTGACCAACTCTTCCACAAGAAAAAAAATTGAAAGCAAGCTTGCCTTTGAATCTGCCAATACCTACTTGAAGTTTCTTCACGAAATTTTCCTCTTCTTCATCTAATACATAACTTGGTTCCTTAAGTTCCTCCTTTTTCTTTTCCTTTAGAAGTAGCCTTCAATGCATCTTCTCTAATATCCGAGGGACCCCCTTTTCTCATTTTATATCTTGTTAGAATACCATGAAGTTTCTCAACAGTAAGGTTCTTCAAATCCTACATTTCTTCAATGGCAAAGACTTTTGAATCAAATTTTGGAGTTAGAGATCTTAATATTTTCTCAAACAGAGATGATTATTTTACTTCATCACCAAGATTTCTCATTGAATTAACAATCTTATCTACTCTAAGAAATAAACTTGCAATGCTTTCGTCATTATTCATTTTGAGAGTTTCATATTGAATTGTAAATGTTTGAAGTTTAGCACTATTTATCTTGGTGTCACCTTCATAACTTCGGATGATCTTATCCCATATAGCCTTTGCGGTATTCAATTGCATGACTTTCACAAATTTTGATTCTACCAAGATTCCTAACAGAGCATTGACAACTTTTTCATTGGTCTCATGCATTTTCTTTTATGCTTCATCTGTGGGAATGGAAGATGGATAGTAATAGCCTCCTTCAATGATTCCCTAAACATCAGCTCCACGTGACTATAGGTAAGTGTTGAAGAATCTAGGGAAAATTAAGTTAATAAGATTCTTCTCACCATGATAACTATTTGTGAGGTATTTTTAACTTTTTCTTATTAGCATAACCTTCGCTTGTTATTATTAGAGTTGTTCTTCTTAGTTCATCAAATAGTTACCAAAACGAAAGAGACACGAACATAAGATGTTGGATTTCTTCTAGGGCCAAAAACTCTCACTCTTTGAGAGGAAAACCCACACAAAATTCTTCTTATAGAGATTCTAATTGATGAATACCAAGGCCATGACCCTTGACCTATTAGGCCACTCCAAGCCTAAGACACCAGTCCTCTTCTTTGTCACTATTGAGAACATCATCACTGCTACTGAAGTCATTGTTGCTACAACATTGAGGCCACCACTCCTACACCACCAAGATCATTACTGTTGCAACACCAAGGTTGTCACTGAGATCATTACTACTGCAACTATGTTGCACCTTCGTCAAGGTCTTCACCATAGCAACGAGATCTTATATTGAGATATGTATATATAGGAGTGATGCATCTAGATTCACCGAGATCGTGACTTTGTAACTATTTCTCCATCAAGATCATTACTATTTCTATATGATTACTTCTATGCCGAGATTATATATGCCTCTAGAATGTATGCTGAGACAAAGGGTATCACACCAAGATCCTCCTCTTCACCAATATGCCAAAGACTGTAAGGCTACTTCAGTGATCACTGTACTGGTAGGCCAAGATTGTGATCATTGAGATTGTGAAGAGGTCGAGATTGTAATCATTAAGACTGTGAGGAGGCCGAAAACTTCATCTCTTTGTTACCCATCAAAAGAACAAAGATGCATCACCAAATTCTCTGAGATTGTGAAGTCTTGTGACTATAATTACCCACCGAAGTTTTAAAGACATCCAAGTTATGTCTTTATGTAATGTGGATCATTTCATGCCCATATATATTGGTTATTCATGCATATAAGCTGACATGAGAGAGAGAACCATTGTGTCTCCTTATATGAGCCAACATGACTTCTTGTTGTATTGTTTGGAGGCCGACTTCTTCAAGAGGGATTGTGATTTTCTTTGGAAGGCTTCTAGAAATTTTTATAGACTTGTATACATTAAACATAGGCTCAAGAAGAGCTTCTTCATATGACATTGACTCTTTGACTCAATAATATATCCTAAGGCTCTCAATGGGAGCCACTAACCAATAAAATTCTTGCTCATGAAACCCATCTAGCAAGGCATACAAAAATAATTTAATTTCTTTTATTTCATAATTTAAAAAGATCATGTCATTGTGAAGACTAAACCTAGTTACATTTTATAACACTCCCTGTTATCTATGGAGGTACTCATAATGGTACTTGGTCGTTCTCAATATAAAGAATGTATCATAAGAAGAATTGGATTGGTAACCCATCTGTATAACATCATAGTAACCAACATTGTTTCCACAGCAAGGCCTTGACTGAAAACTCTATCTCTCATCAGATTAGAGCACAATGTTGGTGAGACCAATGACTAAAGACACCTTCATCATTGTATCTTAAGGTACATACCCACTCGGGTGTTCACTGAGTATGACCTTCTAGGACTATTCTAATCTTGGGTTCCCAACCCTCAAAGAATATCGATCCTCTTTCCTTCTCATATCTTGGATGCCCTACACATCCTCAAAGAGCATTGGATGCCAAATGATTACCCAATCCTCCATTCTTTCTTCCCAAGTGAAGACAAGAATGTTGTCTCTATCTCTTCCTCTCAACTAGGGAAGATATGCCCATTCCTACAAAGGAATGTACCCAAGCTTCCTCTGACCAGGGACCTTCCCAAGATCCCTCTTAGTTAGGGACTTGTCAAATATCCCTCTCAACTAGGGACTCTTCTTTCCATCAACAAGTTCTTCTTAGTGGGTCCTTCAGCTGCTTATTCACTTTCTTTCCTTGATGTCATGAAATTCAGTCGAGCTTCTTCTTTGTAAGGCATTAGCCATCGATCACTTTACTTCTTAGGTCGTCATGTCATTCCTTTATTCATGGAAAGTGGCCTTCTTGGTACATATATGGAACCTTCTGCATATGTCTACTTCTTTTGCATCATACTTCTTTCAGGAATTTCCATTCACCACATAAATTCTCGTTGTACTTGTGATTATGACACATGTTTTAGTAGCCCTGCATGAACTCATCCAGATATTATTCAATAAATAAAAACATAACATTAAGTCAAATAGTACCTCACGAGATGGCTCTTCATCATGACAAACTCCTATAGCTATCAACATCCTACATACATGTTGACACATCTCCCAAAGACATCCATTATCAAGGGTCTCCATACTTTTCAGACTTTCATCAAAGTCTTCATATTTTCTGGGAGATTTCCTAGTCAAATATTCTTGCTCTTTTGGATGTTTATTTCCTTCATCATGGTTGCATATCTTACGATCTCTTCCTTCGTCACACATTCCGTTCCCAAGAGCTTCCAATCATATTTTCTTAATTGTAGTCATCCACCTCATACTTCATATGAGGACACATTATGTTGATTTCATCTAGTGTGACTTATTCCTTCCTACATCCTTTCAGAGGAGGAGATCCTTTTCACTTGATCATGCTTCTTAAGATAGAATTAGTGATCCATGTTACCTACAACCATACGACGACTTTATAATATTAAATACAAGCATACATACCTCATTTTATCTTTCGGTCATCTAGACTTCTTTCAACAGCTTCCTTAATTGAAAATATCTTCAACCCCTTGATCTACTTCATTTCTCATGTCATCATACCATCCTCCCATGACTTACATAGGTTGGAGTTCCTGATGAAACACTTTCTTCCTATCTAGATTAGTGAACCCTCTGATGAGGATTCTATTAGAGAATCTTGAGGATCTTGCATATCACCATTTGGTAGATGTTTCCTTTTTGACTTGATGTATGATGAGCCTTGTCCATGATGACTTCTTCCTTTCCTTTAATATCCAATGAGGTTCCCAAGAGCTATATCCTTCATGTTTGACTTCCATGGATTTTGTTCCTTATGTCCTTCATGATTCCCGTGGTAATGTTATGAGCTCTTGTTTCTAATGCTTCCATGATGCCACGATGCATCTTATTATTCATCATGGTCATATCTCTAACAGAATATTTAGGAGCTTATGATAATATCCTTTTGTGAGGGACATCATCTCAGTCATAGTAGAGATCTGTTGCTCCCTCTTTCCTTGGCCTTTTTCTTCATCTTCCTCCATCTTTTCGGTGATATGAGCTTTCTTTCCATAACATTGAATCTTAGTTATATTGTTCTGTCTTTTTTGAGGACCAAACTTTCCTTTCCTTTCTGCAAATGTTTGAGTCCTTTAACCTTCAACACTTTTGTCCTCAATTTGTCTTTCTTTATCTAGCATAGAGACCAAAAGTTTATGAATGAGGTAACTTTAGTGCATTTAAGAACAATGATGATTATCTTCTTATCATCTCTCCCAGATCTCCCATTTGAGATCTTATAAAGATATCCCTTCATTCTTTCATACCTTCAATTTTGTGTAGATCAGGTGTAAGTGATATGTCCTTCTTTACTGTATTTTCAGAGAATATATCATCTAGCATTTCATATATCTCTTTGATGTCTCCTCTGCTACATAGGGATGAGAGGACCTTTAACTGATTTCATAAGAATCCTTTGTCCATGCATTCAAAAAATGTTTGACCTTCAGAGACTTTTCCATAGATATCAATGACTTCTCTTTCGAGGACTATATCTATCCTCCTTTCTTATGCAAGGAATTTCAATGACCCAGCCAATTTGTATATCTCCTTGCAAACATGAAGTCATTTAACCAAACTTGATTATAGAATGAAAGATACTTACTTGAAAAGTGAATATGAACTCTTCTACTTGATAACTTTGATGATGGATGAAGAATATGTATTAGAGCTTCCTCTTGGATGATCTTCTTTTAGATGAAAAAGCCTTTCTTTAATAGAAAAGGTTGCTCCTCTTGATGAGGATGATTTACTGCTTCCTTGGATGACCTTCTTCTAGGGAAAGGAGATGATCCTTGCTTGTTTTATAACTTTGAAGATGATGACAATGCCTTCAATATGCTTTGCCTTCTTCTGTAAACCAAAACTACTACGAGGGTTTCTACTTTCTCCAAGATGATGTGATCTTAATTTTTAAGGTCCTTTGAGCTACCCTGCTTTGTAGACAACTTGATGAGGGTATTGGTCACCTTTTGATGGTGACTACAGAAACAAAATCTCTTGTTGTTGTAAACTTCTTCTTCAATCTATGCTTTGATCAAAATTAGGGTTGATTATTCAATGTAGATCTTGATCCTTTTCTTTGATACCCTTCAACTTGCTTTGATGCCCTTATTGAAACTTGATCCTTGAATATCTCTTTGTTGCCCTTCCTTTGACTTCAACACCTTAGCTTTGATTCCATGTTGAAGAATCCGAGGAAAATTAAGTTAATAAGATTATTCTCGCCATGATACTATTTTGTGAGATATTTTTAACTTTTTCTTATTAGCACAATCTCCGCTTGGTATTATTAGAGCGTGTCTTCTTAGTTCATCAAATAGTTACCAAAACAAAAGAGACAAGAACACAATATGTTGGCTTTCTACTAGGGCCAAAACCTCTCACTCTTTGAGAGGAAAACTCGCACAAAATTCTTCTTATAGGGATTTTAATTGATGAATATTGAGACCATGGCCCTTGACCTATTAGGCCACTCCAAGACCAAGAAACCAATCCTATTCTTTGCCATTGTTGAGATCATCATCACTACTACTGAAGTCATTGTTACTGCAACACTGAAGACATCACTACTGCACCAACGAGATAATTATTGTTGCAACATTGAGGCCATCATTGAGATCATTACTGTTGCAACTTTGTTTCACCTTCATCAAGATATTCACCATAACAACGAGATCTTATACTAAGATATGCATATATAGGAGTGTTGCATCTAGATTCACCGAGATCATGACTTTCTAACTATGTCTCCATCAGAATCATGATTGTGTCTATATGATTACTTCTATGCTAAGATTATAGATACCTCTAGAATGTATGTCAAGACAGAGAATGTAACTCAAAGATCCTCCTCTTCACCAATATACCAAGATTGTAAGGTTGCTTCAGTGATCACTGTATTGGTAGGCCAAGATTGTGATCATCGAGATTGTGAGGAGTTCAAGACTGTAATCATTAAGACTGTGAGGAGGCCAAAAACTTCATCTCTTTGTTACCCATCTAAATAATAGAGATGCATGATCTAATTCTCTGAGATTGCGAAGTATTGTGATTGTAATTACCCCCCGAAGTTTTAGAGGCATCCAAGTTTTGTATTCCTGTAATGCAGATCCTTTCACACCTATATATAGTAGTTGGTCATGCATGTAAGCCAACATGGGAGAGCTAATCGTTGTGTCTCCTTATATGAGCCGGCACAACTTCTTGTTATATTTTTTGGAGGCCGACTTCTTCAAGAGGGATTGTGCTTGTCTTTGGAGGGCTTCTAAACATTTCTATAGACTTGTATACATTAAACATAGGCTCAAGAAGAGCTTCTTCATATGAAATTGACTCTTTGACTCAATAATAAATACTAAGGCTCTCAATGGGAGCCACTAACCAATAAACTTCTTTCTCATGAAACCCATGTAGCAAGGCATACAAAATTAATTTTATTTCTTTTATTTCATCATTTACAAAGATCATGTCATTATGAAGAACAAACCTAGTTACATTTTACAATAGTAAGCTCTTGTTCTGACCTTCTAGAAAACCAGATTAGATCCATTAAACAATGGTGGATGGATGGATGATGCTCCCTCTTGGTTACTCATCTTGATGAATCTTCCTTCAAGTGATCAAAATTATTTTGAAGGACTTGATCTGATACCAATTATTAGGAAAACCACTAAGAAGGGGGGTGAATCAGTATTTTAAAACTTACTTAACCTTCTTTTTTTCTATTCATATTTCTATACGCGAATTTAATGAAATAAACCTGCATATGTACACTATTGTTATGCAAGTAACCAGCGTATATCCAGTTAACTATCTTTTCACTTAATTATTCATCATTTTAACTTGAACCATTGTATCACTCCTTCATTAGGAATTAGTTAAACAGTAAACAAGTGTAGTAAGAACATAATAAATCAACACATATGAACACTAGGATTTTTAGGTGGAAACCTAATGTGGGAAAAAAAACCACCGTTGTTGTCATCTCAGTCTTCTTCTTAAAAAATATTCTTTACAATCTTGTATTGGCGCAGACTCATACCAGTACACAGGCACCCACCTGGAGAAGGCTACAACCTTCTCTCATTCTCTAGCACCTATTGGAAGGGAGCTACAACCCCCTTATCTTCAAATCCTTGTGGGTCACTGTTTAGAATTTTTCAAACTAGATCCACCTAATCAACTTCTAGGCCACCTTTTATCAAATTTTCATACTAGACCCACTACCATCATCAAATCATTGAATCAACTAAAATAGATCAATCACTGAATCTCATTGCAACCAATCAATTTAAACCAGAACATATCATGTGAATGTATCATCAATATCAACCTATACATTGTTATTGAAACCAATTGTTGCCACTACAAACCCTGATCAACAATATGTCAATATATATATCTTTCTGTTCTTAACCATATCCGTGTATATACACACTTTCAATGAAACATACCTGTGTATAGATCTAAAAAAATTGAACCCTCATACTGAATCACTGCATTTTTGTAATCAATCACAGACACTTATTTCCTTCATCACGGATTTCTCAGCTACTTATAGATAATTCATACGAGTTCAAAATTTCATTCACAAACCATTCAACTTCATCATCATGGATAACAACAATCACAACAAGACTGATAAAATATCATTAACTGCACATACTTCAGAAACCCTAGCATATGTACGTGACCCTTACAAAATACATATGCGTGTGTACGTGCCTTTCACGAAGCATATCCGCATACAAATCTATCCATCCTACAGAACTGATACATGGCTATATAGAGGTAGACCAATGTATGTACGCGCCTTTTCTGAGACAAACGTGTGTACAGATTTGTAATTATTGAGTCATTCCTTCGA
This sequence comes from Pinus taeda, assembly GCA_000404065.3. Lineage (NCBI taxonomy): Eukaryota > Viridiplantae > Streptophyta > Pinopsida > Pinales > Pinaceae > Pinus > Pinus taeda. The sequence goes on along the minus strand of APFE031485160.1, from coordinate 267,549 downwards.
TGCACAACAGAACTTTAATCAAACCCAAATCTCTGAAAACCCAGTAACAAACATACATTAGAACAGTTTTATCACAAATCAAACCATAATAAAATCATGTAGTCATTTTAGATGTACAATATCTGTTCCCACATCACATTCCTTGTGCAACCTTATTTCATATTAAACAATTCGTCAATAGCCCATTACTTGCACACAAAACACTTTGACCTTCATCTCCTTATATAGCTTAGGTCTTATCCAATACCACAAGTCAAATCCTTAGTAATGTCGATGGCATTCTTAGACGGGATCAAATATATGTTGCCACACTCATTACTATGGGCCAATACCATGGTAAAAATCCCTAGTATTTAGGATACCATGGTGCGGAAACTGTACGTCCATTTTCTTCTCTATACATGTGTATGTATGTGACTATGCTTCACAGAACCCACATGTATTTATCGAAACATCACCTTCATCATTATTATGTCTCTAGACTGCTATGCCTTTGTCCAAACTCTTTGTCACATGAGCACTAGCTTGTCAAATCATCATGTTAGCATCATGTTGAAAAAGTTCATCAAGTAGGTTTCCATCAAGGACAACACATTTGTCATAATGAGAACACGAGCTCTAGTAGATGAGGTTGAAAGGACAACTTCTAAGCAAGGAAAAATGGTACTTTAGGGAGAAGGTAGAAGAAAAATTTCCTCATCTTATTCAATAAAAGATTTTGGGGACCAAAATCCTCCCCAAATGAGTAAGTATGATACATGATGGATCATTATATATTTTTTCATTTATCTTGGCACCTTGTGGGACCCCTTTTAGTTGTAGGTCCTAGTTAGGATATTTTTGGTCCAAAACATTATAACCTATTTTGAGACATCAAACAACATTTTTTGGGGTCAAAACTTTGTCAGAAAATATCGTAACCCCTTGAATATATTTTACACATCAATACCCTTCTAGTGGTGTGAAAATTTTAACCTCAACCAAAGTTCATGTGTGAAAATGATACCTCCTACAAGTTGACCTAACTTGTTAACCACCATGGTACTGAGCAGATGCCACATCAACCCACATAACTCACATGTGGGGCTATCTATGTGTGGAGATTCAAGAAGATTCTAAAAGTTCCAAAACCTTATCACTAGTTAATGGATGAGGATGAAAAAACCTTAGTACCATATGGATATTAGGCCATTTCAAAGAGCGGAATTCCATTATTTTACCATTGTACATGTTCCATACTTGAGAAAAGCATCTAGGAGTGGAATTTGAGACAAAAATAATGGAGGAAGAAGATTCTATAATATCCATTTAGGACACATTACCAAAGATAACTCCATAATGAGCAACTATTTCTTTGTCCTTTCTTTTCATATCTAAACAAAATAAAATAAACCATATACCTCACCTTCTAGTTAATTTTTTTCTCCCATCTTGTGTTTCCGAGGATACATCTTGTGTTCAATTATGTGGATGGTGTGTTATCTTTCTTGTTCTTTCCTTTTTGTATTTTTGTTTTTTTCATAAATTTGAGCAATAAGCTAGTGATAATAAATTTTAGATCTAAGAAATAAACCTACATAAAAAAATAATTTAGCATAATACAAGAACTATCTTGATGAACTATTCTAGTGGAATATTCACTATAATTTACATATCACCCATCTCAATGGATATGGGTTAGGATGACCATGAACTCCCAAACCAAGCTTATTTAATAGACCTTCTACAATGAGGTTGTTGTATGGACCAAAAGCAAATAAAGGGTCCACCTTTATCTTCTTTACTTGGATCTTAATAATGAATATACTAGTCAAATCCTTCTCTTCCTTGTGATGAAGGATATTGAATTTTGCCTCCTTCTACCCTAAAGTGTAGACAATATTTTAATCTACATTCGAGATGCTTATCCAAATCCATGGATAGTAGGTTCTTATTTGTGGAATTCTTCTTATAGTTCTTTGGGTTCCACTATGGATGAACACTTTTCTTTGGTGTGACATCCATATTAGAATTGTTCTAGAGGTTGGCTATATGTTGGCATTGATGCATAGTTGTTGTCATCTTATTATTGTTTCCATTCCACTTCTTCTTTCTCTCCTTAAAGGCTTCTTGGTGACCTTTTTGTTTAGAACATTCTGGTTTCCCTTTCTTATTACCTATATTTTTTAGGTACTTTTCTTGCACATAATCCTCATCAAGTATACTAGTTCTAAAGAGAATCACTTACTCTGATATGTATCAGTTTCTAGGAGATATACCCAACATAATTGTAATTTCACTAAATTTGGTGGTATATTCTTACACCATTTTCCCTCACCTCTACCTCAAATGATGCTAATGGATCCAATGGTCTGCTACATACCCAATAGGTATACTTAGGACTTGATGAAGGCTTTAAATGGATCACATTTATTTATTAATGGTTCAATTAATAGGGATCGCCTTACAACCAAAGTATCTTTGTTTGGGTTTCCCACGAGATTAGAGCATGGACCTCTAATTTTAGTCAAGAAAATGAAATCTCCTTCTTTTCACTTATTTCATGGCTACTAAAATAAAAATTTATTTGTTGCAACCAATAATTTAACTTAGCATCATCAATATCACCTTGTTGGGGTTTGATGTTCACTTGTCATTCTATTTTAAATAGAGATTGTGAAGAAGTGATGACAATGGAACTTAGTTTCTTTTTCTTTCACTCTTTTTCACTCATATTTTAGATCTTCATTATTTCCTAATTTCTTGTCTAATCCAACTTTTGAGTTAGAGCCACCATGAGGAGGGCCATGTTGTTAGAGATATCAAAGACTTTTTCTTCCAACTTTAAAATATCTCTCATTTCCCTCATCATGAAGGTTGTTATGACTAGATACATTTTCCATGCCCGTGGTTTTGATACTTTTTTCTTAAGACAATTCCTAGAGCCTGCAAATTCCCACAAAACCTCAAAGAAAATTTCTTTGGGACAAATATTATCTGTAAATTGTTGTGGGTATTCCACTGGAATAGTTCATTGCAACAAATATTATAATATTCTAATTTTTTTATTATGTAGTTGATTATCTTAAATCATATATTTAATGATACTATTGTAGCACTCAAAATTATGGAAATTAAAACTAAAATGAAAGAAACAAGTAGATGAATATATTATCCACACAAATGAGCACAAGATGTGTAGGTCAAATTTTGGGACTAAATTTTGTAAATGGAATAATTTTCCATGCTTTTTCAAAAAGAAAGATTTGCTAATTTCTGTTTTTTTTTCTAAAAATGATTTTATAGGATAAAATTATTTTACCATAAAAGTTACCAAATTTCTATAGAGACTATATAAAATCATTGAAATTTGAATATTTTTACAAAGTGTCGCCAAACATTTTATAATTTTCATATTAAGAACTAGTAAGATTCACTAAGGTTTCTAAACTCTAAGAAAAATTTCTATCCCTAAGATTTTCCCTAAAGGTGTGACCTACAAAACCCAATAAATTGGAAAACCTATCTAGAAGGTGAAACCTATGTTTTTCTATCTTTTCCTCAATTATGAAATGGAAATATAAATAAAGAGGCACTCACTATGGAACTGCCATGGACATTGTGGCCTAAATAGTTGCTACATAGTCTTCTATCTCCTATGTTATGCTTCAATATTCCACCCTCAGATGCTCTACTCAACTGTGGAACAATAATAGTACAAAAGAGAATGGGACACCTTCTCTTCCTAGTAGCCTAGTATTTGACATAGCTTGATAGTTGTTGATGGTCAGGGTTAGGGTTTTTACATGCCTTAATCCTCAATTAGTGTTAGGTTTTTGGATCCTTTAGAGTATGCTTGAAATTCCTCACATGACTATCGCCACATGAGTAAATAGTGGAGGTTGATGTGGCATCCACTTGGTAACATGGTGGTTAACAAGGTATGCCAAATTGTAGGAGGCATAATTTCGTCACACAAACTCCAATTGAAGTGATTTTTCCATAACTATAAATATTTCAGAATGTATAATAGTGTCAAAGGGATAAGAGCTAAGCTCACAAAGTCTTTACCCCAAAAATGGTCATTTGATGTCTCAAATTAGCTTTAGAAGGTTTTAGACCGTAAATCACTAAACCGAAACTTCACCCTAAACTAAACATTGCAAACCAATCCTCTAATTTTTACATGCAATAAGTAGCAAGCTAGATGAAAAATTATATAATAATCAATTCTAGATCATGTTTATATTAATTTTCATTATTCAGATACAAAATACAATTTTCTAACTTTTCACCATTCATCATATACATATATAAATTACTATTATGTGGATCAAAAATAGGTTATTACATAATCAATAAATGCCATATGAAACCAACATATCCAATACAGAAGTGGCAATGCAAGTATCCAAAGGCCAATGTAATATTAATGAGCCTAAACCTCTATGTTACACCATATCCCACGATGCAAGGTGAGACACATTTGAGCCTTACAACAATGGGATGGAGGGAGGAATGTGTTTTAATGTTTATTCCTAGGAATTTATTTTTTCCATCCCTCACCCTCCATCGCCAACTTCAAGGGTATGGAAAGAGAATCATGCTCTATATCTTTGTGTAGGTTTGGAATAAAGTATTATTGTTGTTTAGAATTCTTATGTAGATTTGGAAGTGATTGCTTGTGATTGAGGCCAAAAGTGGGTATTATCAGTTGCATAATTAGGAGATCTAAATCATAGCCAACTCCCATGGACATTGAAACAAGTGGGCATTTTATGGAATCTCTGAGATTCAAAGAGAATTTAGCAGGTGTGATAGACATTATGACAATGTCCAAGAATGTCACCCATTGTATGTAATGAAATAGGAGGGATGGAGGAAATATCAAGAGTAAAAAAACTCTAGGATATGTAGGTGAGGCGAAGAACTTATTAAGTCAAATTCTTAATAAGAGAAGCTAAAAGGAAAGAATATTTAGCTGAAAACCGCAGAGGAAAGCAACAATGATAATTAGAGGAAGTTGAGGAGAAGAGATAAGAGTGTTACAGGAAATTTTTTTATACTATATAATTGGAGAGAAGACCAAAATATGAGAAATTAAGGAAGTGAATAACCCTACCTCTTTGTTGATTTTCTTAAATTAGAGTAGATGGAAACTAAAAAAGATATAGTCTAACAAAACATTGAACAAGCATGGGTGCAAATCTTAGTTAATAATAATAATAATAATATCCATTTTTAAGGTCACAGCCAAGCCAGACACCAAATTGGTGTATGAGACCCCCCGCGCAGCGATTTGACTGCTAAGTCTACGAAGGCATACATACTCTACCCCCCTTTGGTTTTGAACCTGTGACCTCTTAGGAGGAAACACATGCTCTTAACCATTAGGCCCATCTCTCTCCAATGTAAGGAAGCAAGAAAAATACCCCTAACAAAAATTGACCTAAAAATATTTTACAAAATAGTTTAGTTATTAACACAATATGTAAGACTATATAAAAGCCACTTAATAAGATCTAATATTAACACTATAAAATTAAAACTAAAACTATAAAATTACTACAACATTACATTATTATTTTTTGAAATTTTGAAATACTTTGCTTTCTTCCCAAGATTATTATTTTTAAATTCTAAATTCCAATATTAATTTCTTAAACAGTTTTGTCATATTTCTTTTTCCGAAAAATATAATTATTATTTAATAATAATAAAAAAAAAATTTTATTTAAATCTAATCTTAATTTAAATTTAAAAAAAAATATAATATAATAATTAAATCTAATCTTATTTTTAAATCTTTTAAAATATAAAGAAAATGAAATGAAATGAATCTAGACTATTTTAAATTAAATTTCCCATTGAATTTTTCTCATCTCCGTATTAAAACATTAAAAACATTTGCTTTTTGTTGTACCAGCGACTAATGTAAGAAGGAAATTCTAAACACATTTTTATAAAATATGTGCACTAATGATTCTATATCATCATCTTCAACTTGCAAGCCATCGTAATAAAGAAAAAATATATATTCCAATTTTGAAATTAAAATCGTACAAAAGACAATATATATTTTAGTCAAGAAAAAAATTATCGCTTTTTTCATACGGGAAAAAAAAATATTTTAGTCAAAAGTCTAGAACCGACACTTTTACGAAATCCTCTCACCCCTGTTGACCATTAACGATGTTACATTGTAACGAGACTAACATGCATATGGCTGGATTTATCTGGCTTTCTACCTGTCGAGCAGTGTTTTTATATTCATCCCTCTTTTTCTATTGGGATACTACGGGCGCGCTGCCATTCCATTTCACTTCCTCTCCCATCCTGAGGCCACTCAGATTAACTCTCAGTCCGCTACATATTCCACTTTCCAACAGAGAAATAGAGATTTGATTCATCACGATAACATAATATGCAATGCCTTCATTCTGTTTGCGTTTCAGTTTCTCTTTCTAGGGCATGGCCGGATTTAATATGAGATATATATCTGTCTTTAGAAAGTTGTTGGTTTTTTCTTTCTTGAAAAACCGTCGCAAGATTTAGATTTGGATTCACCAATACAGTTGGCTGAGGCCTCAATGCCTTGACTAGTAAGGAAATCAGGGAATTCTGAAGGATTTTAGAAAGTTGAGGCGCATCAGGGATTCAATAGAAGGTATTATAAGCATAAGCAGCGGTTTTATCGATGGTAAATAAATTCAGCAATAGTGCCAGGCCGTTTCTGGTCGTTTTGACAGTGGTATTGCTGGTAATGCCATTGGTGCTGCCACCGCTTCCGCCGCCGCCTCTGTTCCTGCTGCTCATCCCCGTCGTCATTATGCTCGCTCTCATTACCCTCGCTCTCTTGCCTGCATATGGTGGCCATCCATCCGTTGTTTCTTGTGCCTGATCCATTGCTTCTTTCCTTCCTGCTCTCCTGCCCTGGGGTCTCCCCTCTGTGCAACGGCAGTTCTCAATTGGCTGGATCGGTCAGCACAACGGCATTCTTCTGCTAATATCAGGTACTATTCTCGCAAGTTTCGCCAGGGTTCATATCATGTTGTTCATGTTCAATGTATGAACAGAAAGATTCGTGAATAGTTTGCTCGCTATGATTGTCTGTATTTGGTCTGAATCTTGGCACATGGAAAAGCTTTGGAATTTTCTCTTCTATGCATGTACATTTGCTGGGGCACACAGGCCTAGTCTCCTCGGCCTTCGACTGGAGTAACCGTTTTGATTGAGATTGTAATTAATGCTCGGGGAAAGAATAAAGAATCTTTGAATTTGGCAAATTGTTTTTTGGAATAGTATTGCACAATTTTGATGATAATATTTTATTATAAATTACACAATTTTGATAATAACATCTTATTATAGATAGATAATTCAATTTAATTCTTTAAAATGGTAGAGATTTCTAATCCTACTGGAATTCGACCATGATCCATTTTTTACTTTTTGGCATGGTGACTTTGAACAAACATCTAGAAAAGCTAGAGGTGAATATCAATACAAACTAGGATTCCTCTGTCATGCCACCGCATAACAGTGCGTGCCTGCGTAGGACGCTTGCTGGAATGGTGAGGATTCAACGAACATACAGAAAATATAGTCACCCCCTTCATCGCTCTTGGTCTACTTACCAAACTGGCCGGCGTGTAAGAACGTGAACCACCTGTGATGTCAAAGTCAAGTCAAGATTCAAAATCTTCCCTGTGGTCATCCCCTCCAAATTCGACGAGTGAGAACGCTTGCAAGGGATTCTTGCAACTGATTTGAAATCATGCGTTTGTTGGAAAACCGTTTACCTGCAAGGCCGGATTTCTTTACAGATGAATTTAGTCCCATGAAAAATCTTGACTTAAATTTTTTTCCTTTGAAGATGAATTTAGTCCCAAAAAAATCTTGACTTAAAATGAGGCCATGGTTGGTTCTTCAAAAGTCCAGCTTAGAGATGGAGTAAATGACCTGGAAACTACATAATTCATTTACATTGTTTATGAGACTTTTATGATTATAGGGCGTTCTATTAGTATATAATGGAAACCGTGTGAAACATGGCATAAGCTTGTGTGAGTAATAAGTTTGTTAAATTGTTGAATGCAAGTTTTAATGATATCCATATTCAAGAATTAAAGATTTTCTAAAATATCCATATTCAAAAATTAAAGATTTTCTCATCGGCTTGTAATTGAGTTTTTTTTTATAATTTAGTTTGAGAGGATGTGTAAGTATGTTTGTCCATTAGTTAGTTGTTCTCCTTAAAATAAAAATAAAAAATAATGTTGCCTACAATAAATAAAAAATGAATATATTGTAAAGTAATTAGAAGTAAAAAAAATGTTTATGTTTAAATCTTATACTTTTCTAAAATATTTCAGCAAAAGATTTAAATAAGTTATTTGAAGATGTATATTAATTAATTTATGTCCATATCAACTTCATATATACTATATATAGAAAAAAAAATAAAAAAAAATTTATTTTAATGTGATATATAAAAAAAATTAATTCAATGTGAATTATCAATCAAATATTTTAATACGAATTAATATTGACATATACTTAAAAATATATTAATAATGAAAAAACCATTTTAATTTGCATGATAAAATCTGTAGATGTACTTGTTATGTAAAATATTTCAATGTCAATTACATATATATTATATATCATTTTAGAAAAATGTGTTATGGAAACTTATTTTCTCATGAGTCTCAAGGATTTTAAATTGGTTGTTTTGAATATCAAGATCTCATCACTAAATGGTTAGACCAATCTTACTTGTCAAGCTCCTACACTAATAATAAGTTTCAATTTTTCTTAATGTTTGCAAAAACTAAAAACACGAATGGATGTACATTCGCAAGCAACCTTCAAGGTTTATATGATCAACATTTCAAACAACAAGGTAAAGTTCGAGATTGGCTCAAACCAGTCGGTATGGCACATTCTTTTGTTAATAAGAAAGACCTTAACTTCATTGTGTAAGCTTTTCAAATTCTTATCTTTTCTCTTGCACAATGCTTTATTTTTCTTTTAATTGTTCACATCTTTTTGTTTGAAGGTTGGGAGTGATTATGGTGGCTACATTGGAAATTTCATTACACTTAGCCCTGGCCTTCTAACTGATTAAGTTAAGAGTAGGTCTAGTTGCATTTTAGTTTCCCTTGTACACTCATCTTGCGTTTGCTTTGTTTAGTCTTTCCTTTGTTCTTTCATGTATGCCTTGCATCTTGCTTTTTAGCACAGTTCTCCATTTGCTTTGTCGTTTTGGTCTTGTTTCCGTGTTTTGTCAGATCCTTTACTTTTTTGTGTTGCCTAATAAGACTTTGCATGAAAGATGCTCCTTTTGGCTCAAAAGACAATGTAGTAAAGTTTGAAAAGAGAAATTGTGATGACGAACAATGTTTGGTTAATTTGTTACCCTCTTCTCTATTTGGGTTACATATTTCTTTAAATTCAATGATGTTTGAATAGAAAATATGATCCATTCAAAGGGAAAGCCTTTAGCAGAGCCATGACACTTGTATCTATTCTAGGATCTTCATTCCTTAACTCGAGATTGTAAGTGATGATGTTATACGTGTCGATTCAATCGAGTAGAGAAGGGAAAGAGGAAAGTTAATAACTAGAAAATCAATATTAGAGGTATATATAATTGTCTCTAAAGGAACAACCTCTCCTGCTCTCAGTAATTCGGGATCCCTCTTCCACCCCATTAAATAAATAAGTGCCTAAGCACATTAAAATAATTGAACAAATAAAGGGTGAAAGAAAAGAAAGGCTTCATGTGCAAAGAGGTGAAGAAATTAACTTTGTTGGGGTACTCATCAACCTCACTCATAACGAAGTGATGCATTTGTTCCTATAGTGACTCCGTCAGGGTACTGAACAGGTTTGCTAGTAACAAAGCAAAACTATAGATGAAAAATCAAAATCTAATCATCTTTAACTCACAACTACATATTACCCTTCTCCCAGATCGAAACAATTGTGATCTGGTAATCTATGTTAATTTATTTAACCGAGAAAAGGAATAGAGGAGACTATATTCATAATGAAGTCAAATGACAATCCAAGGTAATCTACACGATGAATCAATACTTCCTTAAAGACTGTGACCTTGAACTTAAGGATAAAACCTAAACAAAGAAGTTGGAGTTCTACCAGTGTGTCTCCAAGTGTTAACATTGTGATCAATGCCCTCCAAAATTTTGCCTACGCTTGAATTTGGGAGCCTACTAAGGATCTTACAATTTATTGTTCTATGGTCACTTCATTGCTGATTAATTTTGTGCTAAGTGTTTAAGTCTTCTTCCTAGTTTCTAACTATCAAAGTCACTTACTCACACATGCTTAGTCCTTGGTGAATTCATAAGCACACTTCCTTTATGCAACTTGAATAAGCATAGCACAATCCATCAGGAGAGTTCCTACGCAATGTTCAAACTATGTCAATTGTCAGTGTGCACTTAAGATTGACATTCTCCCTTACTTTGGTTGCAATTGTACTTCTATTTCAGTGAGTTTTCATAACTATCGCCTTTGTGCACCTTTGTTTTCACAAATGTCACTTTCACATTCGTGGTTGTCATTTTTGCTTTCTTTTGCTTTAACAAATGGCATTTTCATGTTATCTTCACCCTGGCATGTGTCGTTTTCAGTTTCTTTATCATTTGCAAGTGTTGTTCTCACTTTTCTTACTATCGCAAGTGTCACTTTTAGTCATTTTCACTCATGTATGTGTTTCACCTTCACGCATCACTAGAGGAAGTTCTAGTGCACTCTTATGTATTAGATGGTCCTACATATCATAAGAATACATGGTAGCCATATTCCTATAGTTTAGCGCACTTTTTGGTCACAGTCGAAATTTGTGTCGCAACTTGCGTTCTAAGAGTCATAATGTTGTGTTTCAACTGTCGCACTTAGAAATAAGTGTTGCTTTTATTTTGTTCATGGTATGATTATTGCTCATGAGTACTATGCATTTTTGTGGCTTGTATTAATGGCTTTCATGTTTGTGATTTATGTTTAAGTCTCTTTCAGATTTTTTTCCCTCTCTTACTCTATTGATCCTACTCTTAGCCATTTTGGAGCTCTTCTTGGTCCTCCTTCCCAATACAAACTGTGAATACATAAACCCTCTCCAGGTGATGAGAAAAACCTATTCATGAGCCTCACTGATCATATCTCTCCCTCCTATACTTGTGCAATGAGCCTCTCTTAAGGTCAACTCCTTTGATTGCAAGTTCAAAACTTTGAAATCATAGTCACCTAACCCTTCTTTCTTGTACCGACTTACTGCACTGAGTTTCAATCAATTATTCCTTGTACAATGCATAGATGACTTCTAGAGGCCCTCTGCAAAAGAAAACTATGCCACTCAGAAGTTGGCCTTCCTGTTTTCACACCTACAATTCGGGAGGATGCCACGTCAGCCACCATTATTCATGGAAAATGGGCTCTCCACATGTTTGTGATGTAATAGACTCTAGAAGATTATATATTGTAACTCTAGTTAAGAGTTGATGTAATCAAACTTAACCACTAGTAGGCTATCGGGTTGTGTATAATTGGGCCACTAGGAGTAAGAGGCATTCCATTCTTTCGAGAGAATTTTGTTCCATATTTGAGCAAAGATAGCTAGGAGAGATAGGAGGTAGAAAACACAGAGAGGATTTCTGCAATGTAGCAGCCCATGGGCCACAGACATTACCTCTTTGTACTTGCAGCTTTATTTTCCAGACAGAGAAAGAGAGTGAGGCGGCCTCACCTGTCAGTTGGGTTTTCTCCCGAAAGGATTTCCCAGGGCATATATTGTGTCTTATGTGTGTGTGTGTGGGCTTATTTTTTTGTTCTCTACTTTTCTGCATAATCTCCATTCACATGCATGTACTAATTATAGTAAAATCTATAGATCTAGAAATTTAATAAACTATAATAGTGTAGAAATTCAGAATTTTTAATATAATATTATAGATCTGTTGTGATGAATTGTTCAATGGAATATCCATGGAATTTTATGGATCATTTGGTATCAGATCAAGTTTCTTTAGGTATTTTGTGGATTTTGTAAGGGATCTAGGTCGGCGGGGTCAAAAATTGTAAAACCCTAATCATGGTTGACGAATATATAAATGACCCTAGTGATCTTGCAGAGGTCAATTTTACACAATTGGAACAACAAGTCACAGATATCAATCGTAATGTAAACCTCCTCATGGCGTCCTTGAATAAAAAGTTGGGGATATTTGGAGAAGATGGGGGTTTAAATACAGAGGAAAAATCTAAATGGGGATCAGAAGATCGGGGAGAAATGGAGAACCAGTCAAAGAAAGAACCTAAAAAGATCAACTCAATTCAAGTGTCGTGAACCAATCACAGTCCCTATTTAAAATGGAAGCAAAAGTCGATATCAAGCCATACCATGGCGATATCGACGCTCTAAAGTTGGACCATTGGTTACAGCAACTGGAAGTTTATTTCAGCATCCATCATATTGAAGAAGGACAAAAATTTCATTTGCGCAGCTGAAATTAGAAGATCATGCATTGACTTGGTGGGAGATCCACACGGAAACCCTGAGGTTATCGACGCTCTAAAGTTGGACCATTGGTTACAGCAACTGGAAGTTTATTTCAGCATCCATCATATTGAAGAAGGACAAAAATTTCATTTGCGCAACTGAAATTAGAGGATCATGCATTGACTTGGTGGGAGATCCACATGGAAACCCTGAGGTTGGAGGGACAACTTCCAGTGACTAAGTGGGAAGATTTCAAAACCATCATTAAGTCACAGTTTTATCCCATAGGGTACATGGAGTACCAATCGATCCGGTGGCATTACTTCAGGAAAACGTTGGGCTAAAGTGTGTAGGAGTACGCCAAAGAATTCAAAAAGATTTCATAATGTTGGGTATCTCTCCAAAGAACCCAGATGTACTCCTCAAGTATTTGGGGGGTTTGTATTTTCATCTACATGAGAAAGTGATGTTGTCCAAGCCCAAATCAGTGGATGATGCTTGTGTACAGGCAAAATACCTGGAGAACATAGGCCTGAAGAGAGTGCAATCAAGTGGATCAAAGGAAAAGGAGAAACAATATGCTTCTAAGGAGGGGAAGAAGAAGAAAAAATGGGGAAATATAAAATACGGTAGCCACAACACACCAGTGAAAAGATCCTAGCAACCACAACACCATTGATGGACATACAAAGGAGAAGTGTTGGAAGTTTCATCTGTATCTAAACCCGAAGAACAAGAAGAAAGATGATACGAAGAAAAATCTCATGGCCACAAATTCCAGCAACCAAGTTGAAAGCATCTCATACATGGATGAGAAGATCGTATGTACGTCAATGTAGAAGGAGGTGAATCTGATCAACCTTCAGCAACAAGAAGAGAAATAAATTACCAAACTCTTTCATATAAAGATACAGGTCAAGAAGACAAATATTGATGCTCTTTTTGACTCAGGAACATAGCAAAATCTCATTGCAACAAAGTTGGTCAATAAGTTGGGGTTGGAATTTCGTGATCATCCAAACCCATATCCATTGGGATGGGTAAATAAGGATGTAGAGCTGAAGGTAAAAAAATTGTGCAAAATTAGTTTTGCTAACAACGGTGATTATATTGATGAAGTAGATCTAGATGTAGTTCCTCTTTATGTATGTGGAGTCGTGTTTGGGAGTCCATGCATGTACATGTGAGATGCAATATTCATGAGGAGAGCCAATCAGTACCGACTCGTCAAGGATGGAAAATATTTCAACATCAATGCGCACAAAGGCAAGTCAAAAATTTCACTAGTAAGTGCCAACCAAGCCAAGAAATTGATCATTTCTAGAAAAAAGTATGTTTTATTGTTTTAAGAGAAAGTAAGTCTGTAGAGGAGTCAATAAGAGACAAGGCGTACCTAGAGGTGTGTACTAAGAAACAGAAACAACAATTAGAGGAGTTGTTACAAGCATACAGGGATCTGTTTCGAGAGCCTGAAGTGTTACCACCTAAGAGAGAAGTGGAGCATGAGATCCAACTATTTCCATGCTCCCCATTACCGAATATTGGGTTGTGTAGGCAGTCTGATATAGAAGCAAGTGAGGTGAAGAAACAATTGCATTAGTTGCTAGAATAGGGTATTATTTGTTTGAGTACATCACCATATGGGTCACCCATCATCATTGTACCAAAGAAAGATGGGACTTGGCAAATGTATATAGATTATAGGGCATTGAACAAAATCACACTCAAGAATAGATACCCCTACCCAAGATAGATGATATGTTAAATCAATTGCAGCAAGAAAAATACTTCACCAACTTAGACTTGAAGTTTGGATATCACCATGTTTGAATCAAATAAGAAGATACATGGAAGACCACCTTTAAAACCAAGAAAGGTTTGTATGAGTGGTTAGTTATGCCATTTGGCATATGTAATGCACCAGCTACATTTATGAGATTTATGAGTGATGTATTGTGCCCTTTTATAGATTCATTTGCTATTATATATTTGGATTAAATATTGGTATATATTGCTACCTAGGAGGAGAATACTTCACATTTGATGAAGGTGATGGAAACATTGATGAAGCACCAATAGCTAGAAAATCTCAAGAAGTGTGAGTTTGCACAACATTCTTTGGTGTATTTTGGTATGTGATTGGTGGACGAGAGATGAAGGTAGATCTTTCCAAGATGGAGGCCATTATGAAATGGTTTGGGCCTACTAATTTTTATGATGTCAGGTGTTTCATTGGGGCAACACAGTACCTGAGGAAATTCATAACCTCATTTTCAGTGATAGCAACACCGCCCAATGCCATAACAAAAAGAGGCAAGAGTTTCTAGTGGGGAAAAGGTAAGTAAAAGGATTTCGAGGCGCTAAAGAATAAGATCAATCAAGCACCAATTTTGGCATTACCAAACTTGCAGTGGCCCTTTGAAGTGGAGATAGATGCAAGTGGGTATTTTATGAGAATTGTCTTAATGCAGGGAATAAGGCATGTATGCTACCATTTTGAAGTATTTCATGGGGCAGTTCTTAATTACCCTACCTATGATAAGGATATTTATGCCATGGTGCAAGTTGTGAATAAGTGAAAGAACTATCTAATGGGAAAGGAGACAATAATCCACAAAGATCACTAGCCATTACAGTGTTTGCAGGCCTAGAGTAAGCTACAACAGACCAGACATTACAAGTGGATGAGGTTTTTATAGCAATTTCGTTTGGTGATCAAATATAACAAGGGAAGCACAAACAAGTTGGCCGACATGCTTTCAAGGCCACCCACACCAAATATCATAGCTTTGGGGACTCTTATACACATGGAACCATTCACCCATGATGCATATAGAGAGGCATATTCAGAGGATGAGGACTTCAAGGAGGTGTATCATCAGTTGCAGAATCAGAGTCATGTGCACAATGGCTACAACATCGTTGACTACCATCTCCAGGATGGGTTACTCTATAAGCTAGATAATATATGTGTTCCTAAAGGTGAACAATTTCAACTAGTCAAAGAGGCAAACACCTCCAAGGTTGTAGAGCACTTTGGTGTAGGGACGATCGTGGCTAACTTGCAAAGGTATGTGTATTGGCCAAGATGCAACAGTGGGTAACTAGGTTCATAAGAGGATGCATGCTGTTGTACCAAAAATCCTAGCAACATGAAACATGGTCTATATCATCCCTTACATGTACCTAATCGTCCTTGGGAAAGCATTTCTATGGACTTTGTGGGAGGTTTACCAACAACCAGGAAGGGACATGACTACCTATTGGTGGTAGTTGAAAGATTCAACAAGATGTGTGTTTTGATGCTCTGTAAAAATACCATCAACAGACAAGAAGCAACAAATTTGACAAGTCTGGGTGCACTTTGGGATACCAAGGAGAAACATTTCATACAAGGATACAAGAATTCTTAGTGCATTTTTTACTACATTGTGGGAGAAGATGGACACAAATTTGATGACCCATACATTGTCATGGATAATCCACTAGAAAGTTTGTCACAACAAATCTAATAATACTATATTAAAACTCTGAAAATGATGCACTATTACAGTTTATTAAACTTTAAGCTCTATGGATTTATTGGTAATTACTGCATGCATGCAAATGAAAATTATGCATAAAAGTAGAGAATGAAAAAATAAGATCACACACACATAAGACACAAGATATGCTCTCTCGAAAACCCTTTTGGGAGAAAACCCATCTGGAAGGTGAGGCCAGTTCACTCTCCTTCTCTATCTGGAAATATGGCTGCAGGTACAAAGAAATAATGTTTGTGGCACGTGGAATGCTATAGTGAATAGATCATCTTTTTGTGCTCTAACTCCTATCTCTCTTGGCTATCTTTACTCAGTTATGGAACAAAATTCTCTCAAAATAATGGAATGCCTCTTCCTCCTAGTGGCCCAGTTATAACACAGCCCAATAGCCTACTAGTGGTTAAGTTTTACTACATCAACTCTTAACTAGAGTTACAAAATAGAATCTTATAGATTCGTTTACATCACAAACATGTGGCTATCCCTTTTCCATGAATAATGGGGACTAATGTCACATCCTCCCGAACTATAGGTGTGAAAACAAGAAGGTCAACTTCTGAGTGGCATAACTTTTGCATACGAAATGTTATTGACACACTTCTTGCGTCGTTGGAAAGGTCTATGTGTGTAGAATAGCATGAAAATGTGCAACGAAAAAGAGGAAAATTTTTACACCCAAAAAATGTCATTTGATGCCTCAAAACGCTCTCGGAAGGTTTCAGACCCCGTTTTGCCAAACTGGGTTTCGCTGGTAAAAATGGTCTCGTGAGTTGATTCCTCCAATTTTTCCACTCCAAATATATTGAGATGGATGAAAAATAATATAATGATCCAATTCAGATCATACCACCGCAATTTTGGAGGCTTTTGGTCCCCAAAATCTTTTACTGAATGAGGTGAGAAAATTTTTCCTCCACCTTCTCTCCTGTGTACCATTTAGCTTTGCTTGGAAGTTGTCCCTTCAGCCCAATCTGCCAAAGGTCATGCTATTGTTGTCTTGTACTTCCAGGCCTCTTCTGTAAAATTGTATCTTCTGTCAACTCTACCTCAGCGTCTGGCTCCAAATCCTCCACAGAAGGTAGGACTTGTTCCTCTTCCTGATCTAGCATGGAAGTATCATAAAGTTTCAAATTCTCTACATTCACAACTGATTAAATGCACATATATGGTGGTAAACTAAGTCAATAGACATTATCACCCACATTTTCCAGTATCTCAAAGGGACCATACCTTAGAGCCTTGATTTTCTTACTAGGCCCCGGTAGCCTCTCCTTATTCAACTGTAGCCATACTCTGTCTCCCACATTGAATGATTTCTTTGTTTTTTTATTGATCATGCCTAGCCTTATACTTCTCCTTCAACTTTTGTAGTGTTTCCTGTACCTATAGATGAAATTGCCTAATCTTCTCTATAATTTTTTCAGCCCTCAAAGCATCTCCTCTAAGATCTTCCCTCACTCATCCTTGCTACCCATATGAAATATCCAAAGGTGAAGGTGGAAAATATCCAAAACAAGTCTCAAATGGGGACTTTCCTATAGAAGTGTGGATTCCTTTGTATAAGAATGTTGTATAAATACCATATTTTCATCCCAGACCTTCATAGGCTTTTGGTTGTATCCCCTCAAAAGTTGCACCAAAGTCATGTTGACTACTTCTATCTTCACATCTGTCTGTGGATGGAATGTTGTAGACCTCTTCAACTTTGTGTCCATCTTCTCGCACAATGTAGTCCATAATGCACTGAGAAATATTGCGTCCCTATCCTAAATGATGCTCCTTGGTATCCCAAAGTGAACCCAGAGCTGTCCAAAGAACAATTTTGTTGCTTCTTGTCCGTTGATGGTATTTTTATATGGCATCAAGACACATGTCTTGTTGAACCTATCAACCACCACGAATAGGTAGTCATGTCCCTTCCAAGTTTTCATTAAACCTCCAACAAAGTCCATGGAAATACTTTCCCAAGGATGAGTAGGTATAGGTAAGGGATGATACAGAACCTATTTCTTGTTGCTAGGCTTACTGGTACAACAAAGCATGAATCTTCTTATGAACCTAACTACCTTCTCTTTCATCTTGGGCTAATACACATACCTCTGCAAGTTAGCCATGGTCTTCCCTACACCAAAGTGCCCTGGAACCTTGCAGGTGTGAACCTCTCTAATTAGCTACAAAATCTCAACTTTAGGAACACATAGCTTATCCAGCCTATAGAGTAACCCATCTTAGAGATGGTAGTCAATGGTGTTATCATCATCATGCACATGACTCTGACTCAACAACTGTTAATACACCTCCTTAAAGTCCTCATCTTCTAAATGTGCCTTTTTGTATGCATCATGGGTGAATGGCTCTAGGTGCATAAGAGTCCCCAAATATGTAATCTTTGATGTGGGTGGCCTTGAAAGCATATCATCCAACTTATTTGTGTTTCCCTTCTTATACTTGATCACCAAATGAAATTGTTGTAAAAACCCAATCCACTTTTAATGCCTGGTCTATTGTAGCTTACTTTGGAACTAGAAGTATAGTAACGACTAGTGAGCTATGTACAATTACTATCTCCTTTCCCATCAAATAGTGCTTCCACTTATTCACAGCTTGCACCATGCCATAAAGCTCCTTATCGTAGGTAGGTTAGTGAAGAACGGCCCCATGAAATCCTTTAGAATGGTAGAAAATGGGCCTTCCTCCTTGCATCAAGGCAGCTCCCATAACATATTGTTGGTAATGGTTGGGCTGACCCAGGTTCGATTATTTACTACGCATCAACAAACCCTCAATCATTGAGCCTTTCAGCAATGACCTGCAAGAAAATCACAATCTCACCCAAAGTGACTATGGGAGGATGCATAACTAGGTTTCTGTCACCTTGACGGATGTGGAGATGTGCTATTTTTGTGTTTTCTGATACTTAACATTCATAAATTACTTTTCCACATTGCATTCATCACTTAAAACATATCATATACATCCATAAAACTTCATTGTACTGAAACAATATGCAACTGTAATAAACTGTTACACTACAACAGATAATAAGCAAATAAACACATGAAGACACATATTTTACCGTGGTTCATCTCAATGTGGGACTACGTCCATAAGAACTATTTCTTATAATAGAGAATTTGTACAACAAACAGTTCTTGGCTTGCGCACTCATTTGCAGGCAATCCGCGCACTCAGCTGCAGACTTAGCCTTTGTACACTTAGCTGCAGAGCCTCACCTTCTTGCCCAAACCACAACTCACAAAGATACAACCATTCAATACATGATGTGATTCTTCAATACCATCTCCTTCTTTATTATTCATCCCTATATATAATATTAAATCAAGGGATATATCATTGTAATTACCATGGTCCATATACTATGGACTCCCCTAATTCAAGCTACCATGGTAAAAACCATTCAACATTTACAAAATTACATTCTTTTAACAAAAAGGGAGGGATTTCAACCCGCTCTGAAGCCCATATACCACGTGGTATATCTACTGTGTGGTCCACTTTGTCACTCCACTCCTCTACTGTGCATTCAACTTCCGACTCCATTGCATCCTTTACTTTGCACTCTGCTCCCAAAACTGTGGAGTCTTCATCAAAATCTAGGCCAAGTTGGGTTGCGCCCAACATGCCTCCAACACTCACATGTGACTCGTCCTGAGTCACTTAGCTGCTTTGCCTTTTCTTTTTCCTGCGATGTTGTTGTAGGCCTTGTTGAACTATTGCGGAGTGTTTGTTACCTGCTTTACCTTGCTGCACACTTCCTCTAGTAGTGCCTCTGTCACTTGTTTTGCAACTTATTGTATCAACTATTTCTCCCTTTTTTTAAGCTCTTGAAGCTTCTTATCCATTATCTATGATAACTGGAGGGCCTCATCCTGCTAAGGTTTAGTCCTCTCTATCAAAATATTCTCCTCCTTCTTCAGTTCCTTATTATTCTTCTGGAGGGTCATACTCTCATTGATTTTCATGAGACTCTGTGAGATTGTTAAGGTCTTCACAGATGCCCAAATCTCTTCTATATGTCGTAGCTTCTGCTGCATTTCTTCTAGCAGTTTTTGTACATTTGGATCTTCATGCAGCGAAGTCCAAATTTGCAAACTTTTATCTAACAATTTTCCATAGTCTGCTAATGTTGCGGAAATATTGGCCATTACAATCTTTAGGTCAGTCTCCCTTTGATCTCTCACTTCATGCGGCGTAGTTGGCTACAGCTTCATTTGCATCTCATAGATCTATATTTCATATTTGAATTGCACTATGGCAATTTTATCCTTGTACCCTTTCACTGCAAGGTCGAGCTTTGCGACCTTGTCTTCTACTAGCTCTTCCTCTCAGATATCAAGGTCCAGAATATCTTTACATGTGGCTTTGACCACCTGCTTGATCTTATGGTGTTCCTTTGCCATTTGATCCTTTCCTTGGATTACCTGTTGGAGCTTCTGCCAAAGTGTAACTCACTCTTTTTCTACTTGAATATTTAGATGTAAGGTGTGTTTTTCGCACAACTTCAGTTCTTCAATTATCTCCATGTGCAACATGTGTTGTCTTGGCAATGGTACTGTTGCGATGTTCATAACAAGTCTGAAATTTGAACCCCATCATTAGATCAGATTTTATCCAAATTGCGTTCAGATTGTGTTCATTAATTGCATATCTATCCTTAGATTTTGCAATTCTATCCTCATAAATGCAACTTTTCGCGTATTACCCCCTTTTAACAGTCATATTTCTATTTTCTGACGAACTTCGATGCATCCCATAATGTAGAAAACATCTGTCTTACATCACAACTCCTATGTACTTTGACATAATCTAGACTATAGCGAAGTAACTTCCTATGTCGAAGTTCTTTCTACAACGTAGTTTATAGTCTCGTGCACACTTTCAACTGCAGGTGACACTAATACTTTTCCCCTTTCTTCTTTAGAGTGAGGTTGTAGGGATAGGGTTGTCCCTGTACAACTTCAACTTGCTTCCATTTACTCTTCCTTGAATCAACTCCCCATTTAACTTCGCTAATTGAAAAGTGCCTCCATAAGTAATATGCTTAATAATATATGGGACTAACCAATGCATCTTAATTTTTTCTAGAAATTTTCCAAACTTATTGTGATGGAGGAGAATAAGGTCTCCTACTTGGGACTTCTTCTGCTTAATATGTCTATCATGCCAAACCTTTTCTCCTTCTTTTTGTACTTGCTAATGGAATCTTGCTATAAATTTGTATTCCTCTAAAGTAATTAATTACGACATTCTTTCATCCATTATGTCAGGGTCTGCCATATTTGTAGAAGTTGTAATCCTCAAGCTAGGCACAATGTATTCCATGGGCATCATAGCTTCTTTCCCATAAATTGATCTAAAGGGTGTCTGACCTGTCAACTTCTTACATGTGGTCCTGTAAGCCCATAATATTGTTGCAATTCTAAGGTCCCAAACATCTTTATTCACATTGCATACCTTATTCAGTGCATTCTCCAAAATCTTATTAAATTCTTCCACTACTCCATTGCCCTGAGGGTGATAAGGAGTACTCTTCTGATGATAAACTTGGAATTCGTCAGTCAATGCTTCAAAGGTTTTATTTGGGAAGTGGGAACCTTGGTCACTCATCAAAATCTTTGGACATCTAAATCTCGACAATATGTATTCAAAAATAAACTTCTCAGTAGTCTCTGTGTTGCAATCCTTTACTAGTTGTTCTTCAGCCCACCTTGTCAAATAATAAGTTGCAGTAATTATGTACCTCGCACCAGTCCTCTTTCCAGGTGGGTTGATAGGTCCAACAAAATCAATAGCCCATTTATCACAAGCTTGCAATGTAACATGTGGTACCAGTGGCATCTCATCTCTTCTTGAAGGTTTCCATGTTCTTTGGCACACATCACAAGCTCTGTAATACTACTTTGTATCTCTATGTAGTGTAGGCCACCACAATTTTGCTCTCAAAATCTTCTGTGCAATATTTTTTTCCTACATAATGTCCACAAGATGCACCCTTATGAGCCTCTATTAGAATGATTTTCCTTTCATGTTCAGGAACATACCTATGCAGTATCTCATCTAGTCCCATCTTATATAAGTTTCCTACTATCAATGAAAAATTAGTTTCCTTCACCACTATTTTTTTCTTCTACTGTGTAGTATATTTTGAAGGAACCATTCCTATCTTCAAAAAATGAATAATATCTACAAAATGGTCATCTGCAATTCTGATTGAAAATAACTATGCATCAAAGAGATTATATTATATACTAGTTGTTTCTTCACCTGTTTCCAATCTTGACAAATGGTCAAGTCCTGCATTTAGTCTTCCTGGTTTAACAATGATTTCATAATCATATTCTTGAAATAACAATAACCATCTACAAATATTCCCTCCTAAGACATGCTTATTTATCAAATACTTCAGTGCAGAATGATCTGTAAACATCTTGAAATGTGATCCCAACAAATGATGTCTAAACTTTTGCAAGGCATATACCATTGCCAATCCTTCCCTTTCTGTAGTTGTGTAATTCTTCTATGCTTTAAATAGTTTCCTACTTGCAAAAGCTATAGGATGATCAATTTTCCTTGCACCAGGATGTGCTAGCACCACTCCCAAAGCTATACAAGAAGCATCCATGTGGACATGGAATTCCTTATTCCACTCAAGGGACATTAATACAGTTGCAGCTACCATATTTTCTTTCAATATGTCGAGGATCTTTTGACATTCTTCATCCCACTGAAAAGTTACATCCTTCTTTAACAACTTCTCCATTAATTTCCGATAATACCCAGTATGTCCGAATGTAGTGTGAATTTGTCTTACTATCTTAGTTGGAGGCAAATTTACAATGATAACAATATTAGCAAGGTCCACCATTAATCCTTGTTTGGAAACAATATGTCCCAACAATATACCAAAAGGTACACAAAATATGCACCTCTTTAAGTTCAAGGAGATATGATATTTTCTACATGTATCAAGAATAAGTCTTAAACTTCCAATATGTTTGCATAACAACCCAAATATTGTCCAATCCTCAAAGTATACCTCCAAAAACTTGTGGATATATTATTTAAAAGCTATAACCACCACTCTAGCAAATATAGCAGGGGCATTCTTTAATCCAAAAATCATATATCTATATATATATGAGCCCCATTATGTAGCAAAGTTGGTCTTATTTCGATCTTCAAGTGCAATCCTAATCTGATGATAACCTATGAATCCATCTGTAAATGAATAAGCTTCTTGACCTCCTACATTGTTTATCACTTCATATGTGAAAGGGGTAGGGAAGGGACCATGTAAACATGCATCATTTAGTTTTCTCAAATCAACACCAATCTTGATTTCTCCTTGAGTCTTATTTTCTTGCACCATCATAGGACTTACCTATTATGATTCTTCTGCTAGTAATAATGCTTGCTACTATCATCTTATCTAGCTCTATATTTACTTTCTCCTTATACTTTGGGTTCAATCTGTAAGGTATTTGCTTTACTAGCTTCACATCAGGTTTAAGGGGAATCTTCATAACTCCTAGATCTCCTACTATACCCTTCATTTATGAAAATTTTGTGGGAAACATTTCTTGATATTCATGAAGTAATTATGTAACCTTGTTGATTGTATCTTCATCCCAATAATCCCAAATAGTTGCAAACTTTGGTTCCTCTTATGATCCTATATTTACCTTCTTTGTCTTTACTGGATTTGTTATATCTGGTATCTCTGGCAGAGGTCCACTTACTTCACAGTGTCCTTCTGATTCTTTTATGTCAATGCTACGAGGATATTCTTCTTCTTCTGCAGTAAGGTTATAGCATTCCAGTGCAATTTCTATCGGCGCAACCCAATCAGGTTGATGCGATGTCCTTGGAGTTGTATTTTCAAATATCTTCCTCTTAAGTGTCTGAAGGGATGGATCTATATATGGACAATCATCTTCAAATCTAAATGTCAATATAAACCCATCAACCATATCTACCCAACTCACAGTATCATGTCAAATATTTGTTTTCATTATGAGGAATTGTCTCCAATGGATGAATGAACCCATTCTTGTTGTGGAAGTTCCTTCCATGTTGTAATACATAACCGGATGTGCTCCCTAGGACTAGTTTCACCATCATATTTCAACTCCATCTCTGTGTTTATTTGACCAAATATTATCCACATGAACCTTCGACATTCCTGCCAACCTCCTATATTCTTTTTATGTGTACCCCACCATCTAGCAAGAGTAGATTTTAGGGCTATATCCAAAGATAACAATATGTGAATTTCTGGAACTTGTTCTTCATAATCATCAAGAAAAATATTCACATCACCCAAGCCACCATAAGAAGGCAGGTTACATACCTCAGATATCATGCAACGGACTGATTTAGTAACTCTTGCACAACACCTTGTAGATACTTCATATAGCCTGTTCTACCAATTCTTCTTCTGAATCTGATGTATAAGAATTGTCATTCTCCCAAGTTAAATTTCCCTCTACAGTAGGGTTAAAAAAATCATGTTCCTTTGTTGTCAATTGATAGATATTATCTATATCTATTGCGCAGTACTCTTCTCTAACTGGCTTTGTATATCTCGCTCCTTCTAATGGATCCAAGGGAACAATTACCATCATATTATTTCCTTCGAATATCATTTGTATCTTCTTTAGATTAATTATAGCCATGTTATCAAATGCCCAATCAAGTCTAAGCAATGCAAGATAGGGGTTACTATCATCGACAGTTTCTATTACTTCAAAGTCAGCAGTAGTGTGAACTCCTTTAATGTGTATTGTTACACTTGACAGTCTTCCTAAGGGGAAGATCTTCTATTGATTTGCCATCCTTAGCTGAATAGGTGACCACTATAACTTTTGCTTACCCATTAAATCCCATGTCTGCTTTGTAACAACATTAGCTTCAGATCCCATATCTAAAATAGCTTAATCCATCTTATATTCGCATATTTGCGCACTAAGCCTCATTTCTCTTCATGTTCTCTTATGTTGATGAAAATTGTTAACTGCACGCAACTCACTTCACGGTATTTCTTTATATTCACATCAATCTATCAATTCTTGAAGTTGTTCTACAACCTTTTGATCTCTTAATAACTTCACACAAGTCTGTAGAAAAGACTTTAAAATACCTTCTTGGTTCACTAAATCCCGATCGTGTGTCAAAGCTTGTTCCTATGTTGAATTTGATGTTATGTCGCAGTTACATTTCTGTTTCTATTGTGCACTAGATGTCAAAGCTCCAACATCCATAGAGCTTCTCATGGCTTCCATAAACACTTATTTTTCTTTCTGAATATCAAAGACATGATCTTTTTCAATAGTC
The DNA here is from genome assembly GCA_000404065.3 of Pinus taeda. Taxonomy (NCBI): domain Eukaryota; kingdom Viridiplantae; phylum Streptophyta; class Pinopsida; order Pinales; family Pinaceae; genus Pinus; species Pinus taeda. The sequence continues at coordinate 242,148 of APFE031485160.1, read as the reverse complement.
TTTCTAACCCATGTAGTTTCAGGTTCCTTCTTTTCATTTATTTTTTCATCACCGGTTACAACTCCACTTCTAGTAACAATATTGATTCGGGGATCATCGATTCTTCTTTCAACAATCATCATTTGGAAATTCTGTGTTAGCTATTGGTTTCTCTTTTCTTGCATTTTTTCCATAAGTACCAGACATTCTTCAATTACATGATCAAAATCTTTACAATACTTACATGTCGTAGTGGGATTCTGACAGTCTCTCACAAAGTGTCCTAGTTAGCCATAGTTATAGAAAATAATTTGTCTACATCCTCGACCAACTCTGCCACCTAGACCTCTTCCTTGTTAACCACCTCAACCACTATGCTATCCATTATACTCATGTCCATTTTCTTCTTCTTGCATTCTATAAGTGTCAGCATTGTGCTCCATCATTAGTTCATAAGCTCAACAGTGGTTCTCATCATGTCCAACCGATTTACAAAACTTGCAATACAAGTTCCTGGGAGTCTCTACATATTTTTGCAATAAATAACAATATTTTGAATGATTTTCACCCCTAGTTTTGCATATATCACACCATAAGATGGATCTACATTCAAAGGATTCGGTGCTCCACTAGCCATGTAATTTCCGAAGGGAGGGCATTGTTCTTTAGAGTGGCCTTCTAATTTGCACTTCATACACCACACTTCTTCTCCGAATTCCTTACTTTTCTTCATATCTTGTAACTACAGAGTCAAATTTTCTAGTTGACTCTGAATCTATTGCATGCCTACATTGGTATCTCCTATAGGCGAAGCTTCTAATTTCATTGCAAGCTCTAGAGCTTCGGCTTGACTTGTTATCTTTTTTTGCATCAATGGTAATCTAATATGTGGTAACAACGCAACTTTGCAAGCAACCTTGAAGGTTTGTATGATCGACATTTCAATCAAAAAGTTAAATTTCGAGACTAGCTCAAACCAGTCGGTATGGCACATTCTTTTGTTAATAAGAAAGACCTTAAGTTCATTGTGTAAGCTTTTCAAATTCTTATCTTTTCTCTTTCACAATGCTTTATTTTTCTTTTAATTGTTCACATCTTTTTGTTTGAAGGTCAGGAGTGGTTATGGTGGCTACATTGGAAATTTCATTACACTTAGCCCTAGCCTTCTAGTTGATTAGGTTAGGAGTAGGTCTACCTTCATTTTAGTTTCCCTTGTACAATCATCCTGAATTTGTTTTATGTAGTCTTTCCTTTGTTTTTTCACTTTTGTCTTGCATGTTTATTTTTAGCATAGTTCTCCATTTTCTTTATCGTTTTGATCTTATTTCCATGTTTTGTTGGGTCCTTTTCTTTTGTGTGTTTCTTAATAATACTTTGCATGAAAGATTGTCCTTTTGGCTCAAAAGACAATGTAGCAATGTTTGAAAAGGGAAATTGTGATGACGAACAATTTTTCATTAATTTATTACCCTCTTCTCTATTTGGGTTACATATCTCTTTAAATTCAATGATGTATGAATGGAAAATATGATCCATTCGAAGGGAAAGGCTTTAGCATATCCATGACACTTGTATCTATCCTAGGATACTCATTCCTTAACTCAAGATTGTAAGTGATGATGTTATACATGTTGATCCAATTGAGTAGAGAAGGGAAAGAGGAAAATCAATAACTAGAAAATCAATATTAGAGGTATATATAATTGTCTCTAAAGGAACAACCTCTCCTTCTCTCAATAATTTGGGATCCTTCTTCCATATTTTTAAATAAATAAGTGTCTAATCACATTAAAATAATTGAACAAATAAAGGGTGAAAGAATATAAAGGTTTCCTGTACAAAGAGGTGAAGAAGTAAGTTCGTTGGGGTACTAAGCAGCCTCACTGGTAGTGAAGTGATGCTTATGTTCCTATAGTGACTCCGCTAAGGTATTGAACAGGCTTGCTGGTAGCAAAGCAAAACCAGAGATGAAAAATAAAAATCTAATCATCTTTAACTCGCAACTACATATTACCCTTCTCCCAGATCGAAACAATTGTGATCTGGTAATCTATGTTAATGTATTTAACCAAGAAAAGGAATAGAGGAGACTATATTTATAATCAAGTCAAATTAGAAAGCCAAGGTAATCTACATGATGAATCAATACTTCCTTAAAGACTAAGACCTTGAACTTAAGGATAAAACCTAAAAAGCGAAGTTGGAGTTCTACCAGTGTGTCTCCAAGTGTTAACGTTGTGATCAATGCCCTCCAAAATTTTTCCTACACTTGAGTTTTGGAGCCTACTAAGGATCTTACAATCTATTGTTCTATGGTCACTTCATTGCTGATTAATGTTGTGCTAAGTGTTTAAGTGTTCTTCCTAATTTCTAACTATTTAAGTCACTTACTCACACATGTTTAGTCCTTGGTGAATTCCTAAGCTCACTTCATTTACGCAAGGCTGAATAGGCATAGCACAGTCCATCAGGATAGTTCCTACACAATGTTCAAACTATGTCAACTGTCAGTGTGCACTTACCATTGACATTATCCCTCACTTTGGTTGAAATTGTACTTCTATTTCAGTGAGTTTTCATAATTGTCGCCTTTGCGCACCTTTGTTTTCACAAGTGTCACTTTCACATTTGTGGTTGCCATTTTTGCTTTCTTTTGCTTTAACTAATGTAATTTTCATGTTATCTTCACTCAAGCATGTGTCATTTTCAATATCTTTATCATTTGCAATTGTCGTTTTCAATTTTCTTACTATCGCAAGTGTCGCTTTTAGTCATTTTCACTCCTGTATGTGTTGCACCTTCACACATCACTAGAAGCAGGTATAGTGCACTCTTATGCATTAGATGGTCCTACATATCATAATAATACATGGTAGATATATTCTTACAGCTTAGTGCACTTTCTGGTCACAGTTGAAATTTGTGTCGCAACTTGCGTTATAAGTGTCATAATGTTGTGTTTCAACTGTCGCAATTAGAAATAAGTGTCGCTTTGCTTTCGTTTCAAGGTGAGATTATTATTCATTATTCGTGTGCATTTTTATGGCTTGTATTTATGGCTTTCATGTGTGTGATCTATGTTTAAATATCTTTTGGATGTTTTTCCCTCTCTTACTCTATTGATCCTACTCTTATCGATTTTGGATCTCTTCTTGGTCCTCCTATGTAATGCAAGCTGTGAATACATGAACCCTCTCCCAAGTGATGAGAATAACCTATTCATGAACCTCAATGATCATATCTCTCTGTCCTAGACTTGTGCACTGAGCCTCTCTTAAGGTCAACACCTTTGATTGCAAGTTGAGAACTTTCAAATCATAGTCACCTAACCCTTCTTCCTTGTATCAACTTACTGCTCTGAGTTTCAATCAATTCTTCCTTGTACAATGCATAGAGTACTTCTAGAGGCCCTCTGCAAAAGAAAACTATGCCACTCGAAAGTTGACCTTACTTTTTTCACACCTACAATCTGGGAGGATGTCACGTCAACCCCCATTATTCATGGAAAATGAGCTCTTCACACGTTTTTGATATAAAATACTCCAGAAGATTCTATATTGTAACTCTAGTTAAGAGTCAATGTAGTGAAACTTAACCACTAGTAGGTTGGGCCACTAGAAGCAAGAGACATTCCATTCTTTCAAGAGAATTTTGTTCCATAGTTGAGCAAAGATAGACAGGGGAGATAGGAGGTAGGTAACACAGAGAGGATTTGTGCAATGTAGCAGCCCACGGGCCACAGATATTACTTCTTTGTACCTGCAACTTTATTCTCCATACAGAGAAAGAGAGTGAGGCAGCCTCACCTTCCAGCTGGGTTTTTTCCCGAAAGGGTTTACCAGAGCATATATTGTGTCTTGTGTTTGTATGTGTGTGAGCTTATTTTTTCATTTTCTACTTTTCTGCGTAATTTCCATTCACATGCATGCACTAATTATAGTAAAATTTATATATCTTGAAATTTAATAAACTATAATAGTGTAGAAATTCATTTTTTTAATATAATATTGTAGATCTGTTGTGACGAATTGTTCAATGGAATTTCCATGGAATTTTATGGATCATTTGGTATCAGAGAAAGTTTCTTTAGGTATTTTGTGGATTTTACAGGGGATCTAGGTCAGCGAGGTCAAAAATTGTAAAACCCTAATAATGACTGGTGAATTTATAAATGACCCTCGTGATCTTGCAGAGGTCAATTTTACGCAACTGGAACAACAAATAACAGATATCAATTGCAATGTAAGCCTCCTCATAGCAACCTTGAATAACAAGTTGGGGATATTTGGAGAAGATGGGGGTTTAAATGCAGAGGAAAAATCCGAATGGGGATCAGAAGATTAGGGAGAAATGACGAACAAATAGAAGAAAGAACCTAAAAAAGATCAACCCAATTCAAGTGTCGTGAACCAATCACAATCCCTATTTAAAATGGAAGTAAAATTCGATATCAAGCCATACCATAGCGATATCGATGCTCTAAAGTTGAACCATTGGTTGCAGCAACTGGAAGTTTATTTTAGCATCCATCACATTGAAGAAGGACAAAAAAATTCATTTGTGTGGATGAAATTGGAGGGCAATGCACTAACTTGGTGGGAGATCCACAGGGAAACCCTAAGGTTGGAGGGAGAATCTCCAGTTACTAAGTGGGAAGATTTCAAAACCATCATTAAGTAATAGTTTTATCACATACGTTACAGGGAGGACTAGTGGATCCAGTGGCATTACTTCAAGAAAAAGTTGGGCCAAAGCATGTAGGAGTAGACCACGAAATTCAGAAAGATGCTATAATGTTGGGTATCTCTCCAAAGAACCTAGATGTACTCCCAAGTATTTGGTGGGTATGCATTTTCATCTACGTGAGAAATTGATGTTGTTCAAGCCCAAATCAGTGGACAAGGCTCTTGTAAAGGCACAATACCTAGAGAACATAGGCCTGAAGAGAGCAAAATCAAGTGGATTGAAGAAAAATGAGCAACTGAATGCTTCTAAGGAGGGGGAGAAGAAGCAAAAAGGGGGAAATATAAAAAGACAGTAGCCAAATCACACCAGTGCAAAGATCCTAGAAGCCACTACAACATTGATGGACATACAAAGGAAAAGTGTTGGAAGTTGCATCTATAGCTAAACCCGAAGAACAAGAAAAAACATGATAAGAAGAAGAATCTCATGGCCATATATTCGAGCAACCAAGTTGAAATCAGCTCATACATGGATGAGAATATCGTATGTACGTCAATGCAGAATTAGGTGAATCTGAGCATCCTTCAACAATAGGAAGAGAAATAAATGACCAAACTCTTCCATATAAAGATATAGGTCAAGAAGACAAATATTGATGCTTGTTTCACTCAGGATCATAGGAAAATCTCAATGAAGAAAAGTTGGTCAAGAAGTTAGGGTTGGAAGTTCGTGATCAACCAAACCCATATCCACTGGGATGGGTAAATAAGGATGCAAAGTTGAAGGTAACAAAAAAATGCAAAATTAGTTTTTCTATCAGTGTTGATTATATTGTTGAAGTAGATCTAGATGTGGTTCCCCTTAATGTATGTGGAGTCATGTTTGGGATTCCATACATGTACATGCAAGATGTAATATTCATGAGGAGAGCCAATCAATATTGGCTCATCAAGGATGGAAATTCGTTCATTATCAATGCGCACAAAGGCAACTCGAAAATTTCACTAGTAAGTGCCAACCAAGCCAAGGTCAGAATGATCTGTAAACATCTTGAAATGTGATCCCAGCAAATAATGTCTAAACTTCTGCAAGGAATATACCATTTCCAATCCTTCCCTTTTTGTAGTTGTGTAATTCTTCTTTGCTTTAGATAGTTTCCTACTTGCAAAATCTATAGGATGATCAATTTCCCTTGCACCAGGATGTGCTAGTACCACTCCCAAAGCTATACAACAAGCATCCACGTGGACATGGAATTTCTTATTCCACTTAGGGGACACTAATATAGGTGCAGCTACCATATTTTCTTTCAATATGTCGAGGGTCTTTTGACATTCTTCATCCCACTGAAAAGTTACATCCTTCTTTAACAACTTCTCCATAGGTGCAGTGATCTGCACATACCCTTTGATGAATTTCCTATAATACCTAGTATGTCCCAATGTAGTGTGAAGCTATCTTACTATCTTAGTTGGAGGAAAATTTACAATAATAACAATCTTAGCAAGGTCCACCATTAATCCTTGCTTACAAACAATATGTCCCAACAATATACCAAAAGGTACACAAAATATGCACTTCTTCAAGTTCAAGGAGATCTGATATTGTCTACATGTATCAAGCATAAGTCTTAAACTTCCAATATGTTTGCTTAACAACCCAAATATTGCCCAATCATCAAAATATACCTCCAAAAACTTGTAGATATATTCTTTAAAATCTATAACCACCACTCTAGCAAATATAGCAAGGGAATTATTTAATCCAAAAATCATATAACCACCACTCTAGCAAATATAGCAGGGGAAATATTAATCCAAAAATCATATATATATATATATATATATATAGAGAAAGAGAGAGAGAGAGAGAGAGAGAGAGAAGACGAGAGAGAGAGAGAGAGAGAAGAGAGAGAGAGAGATTTTCTTAATATTCATGAAGTAAGTCTGTAACCTTTCTAATTGTCTCTTTATCAAAATAATCTCCTATAGTTGCAAACTTTGGTTCCTCTTCTGATCCTATATTTACCTTCTTTGTCTTTACTGGCTTTGTTATATCTGGTATCTCTGGCATAGGTCCATTTACTTCGCGGTGTCCTTCTGATTCTTCTATGTCAATGTTGTGAGGATCTTTTTCTTCTTCTATAGTAATGTTATAGCATTCTAGTGCATTTTCTATCTGTGCAGCCCAATCAGGTTACTTCCATGCCCTTGGAGTTGTATTTTCAAATATCTTACTCTTAACCGTCTGAAGGGAAGAATCTATATATGGAAAACCATCTCAAAGCTAAATTTCAATATAAACCCATCAACCATATAAACCTAGCTCGCAATACCATGTCGAAGATTTATTTCCAAGTACCAATTCTGAGGAATTGTCTCCAATGTATGAATGAACCCATGTACCCATTCTTGTTGTGGAATTTCCTTCCATGTTGTAGTACATAACCAGATATGCTCCCTGGGACTAGTTTCACCATCATATTTCAACTCCATCTTTGTATTTATTTGACCAAATATTATCCACATCAACCTTCAACATTCTTGCCAACCTCTTATATTATTTTATGTGTACCCCACCATCTAGCAGGAGTATCTTTTAGGGTTATATCCAAAGTTAACAATCTTTGACTTTTTGGAACCTGTTCTTCATAATCATCAAGAAAAATATTCACATCACCCAAGCCATCATAAGAAGGAAGGTTACATACCTCATATGTCATGCAACGAACTAATTTAGTAACTCTTGCACAATGCCTTGTATATACTTCATGTAGCTTGTACTGTCAATTCTCCAATTCTTCTTCTGAATTTGATGTACAAGAACTGTCATGCTCCCAAGTGAACTTACCCTCTGTAGTAGGGTTAACAAAATCATGTTCCTTTTCCGTCAATTAATAGATATTATCTATATCTGCTATGTAGTGCTCTTTTCTAACTGCCTCTGTATATCTCACTCCTTCTGATGGATCCAAGGTAACAATTACCCTCATATTATTTCCTTCGAATATCATCTGTCTTTTCTTTAGATTAATTATAGCTATGTTATAAAATGCTCAATAAAGTCCAAGAAGTGCAAGATAAGGGTTACTATCATCCACAAATTCTATTACTTCAAAGTTAGCAGTAGTGTGAACTCCTTTAATGTGTACTATTACAGCTGACAGTTTTCCTAAGGGGAAGATCTTCTGTTGATTTTCCATCCTTAGTTGAATAGGTGACCATTGTAACTTTGTCTTACCCATTAACTCCATTGTCTTCTTTGTAACAACATTAGCTTCAGATCCCAAATATAAAATAACTTAATCCATCTCATATTCTTCTATTTGCACACTAAGCCTCATTTCTCTTCATGTTCTCTTCTGTTGATGCAAATTGTTAATTGTGCGCAACTCACTTTGTGGTATTTCTTTATATGCGCATGAATCTATCAATTCCTGAAGTCCTTCTATAACCTTTTGATCTCTTAATAACTTCATACAAGTTTGCAAAAAAGACTTTAAAATACCTCATTGGTTCATTGAATCCTGATCTTGTGTTAAAGCTTGTTCCTATGTCAAAGCTAATTCTATGTTGTAGTTACTTTTCTGTTTCAGTTGCGCACTAGATGTCGAAGTTCCAACATCTATAAAGCTTCTCTTGGATTCCATAAACACTTATGTTTCCTTTTGAATATCAAAGATAGGATCTTTTTTAGTAGTCTTTCTAACCCATTCAGTTTCAGATTCCTTCTTTTCATTTATTTTGTCATCACCAGTCGCAACTCCACTTCTAGTAACAATATTGATTCAGGGATCATCGATTCTTCTTGCGGCAATCATCATTTGGAAATTGTGTCGGCTACTAGTTTCTCCTTTTTTGCATTTTTTCCATAAGTACCAAACATCCTTCAATTACATGATCAAAATATTTACAATACTTACATGTTGTAGTGGGATTCTGACAGTCTCTCTGAAAGTGTCCTCGTTGGCTGAAGTTATAGAAAATAATTTGTCTACTTCCTCAACCAGCTCCGCGACCTCGATCTCTTCCTTGATAACCACCTCGACCAATGCGTTATCCATTATCCTCATGTCCATTTTCTTCTGCTTGTATTCAATAAGTGTCAGCACTGTGCTCCATCATTAGTTCATAAGCTCGACAGTGGTTTTCATCATGTCCTACCAATTTACAAAACTTGCAATACAAATTCCTCGGAGTCTGCACATATTTGTGCAATAAATAACAATAATTTTGAACGATGTTTTCCCCTATTTTTGCACATCTCGCACCATAGGCTAGATATGACATTCAAAGGATTTGGTGCTCCACTAGCCATGTAATTTAAAAAGAAAAGGAATTTTTCTTTAGAGTGGCCTTTTGATTTACACTTCATACACGACACTTCTTCTCTGAATTCCTTTCTTTTCTTCATATCTTGTAACTGTAGACTCAAATTTTCCAGCTGACTCTGAATTTGTTTCATACCTACATTGGTATCTCCTATAGGCGAAGCTTGTAATTTCATTGCAAACTCTAGAGCTTTGAATTGACTTGTTATCTTTTTTTGATTCAATGGTAGTCTGATATGTGGTAACAGTGCAGCTATAAACCATTATCGATGATGTTGTGGAGCTATTTCGAAGCTCACTTGATCTAACAATTCTCTAAATCTCTAATCAAATTCCCAAACAGACTCAATAGGTTTTTCTTAATTTTTTTAACTCAGTGATGCACTATGACTCAGACTTCAGCTTCTTAAATTCTCTTATCAACACTGCTTTAATATCTCTAAATTTTCTAAAATGATTATTGGAATACTTCATATACCATGTCAACACTCTATCTCAAAATGTTGTGACAAGCTACGCTTTCTTTATATTTTCATATTGGGCTTGCTTTGCTATCCATATTGCTTCACATAGAAACCATAATTTCTCTAGATCCTCCAATCCAATTCCTTTAAAAACATGTAGCTTAATATCATTGAACATATTCTTTACGTAGGGGGAGGGGGGAGGGGAGTGGTAGGGGGGTAGGGGATGGGGAAAACCAAAAGCACCCTGATTATTACTTGATTTTAGCTTAGGCAAACTTTCAGGTTGGAAGGGTGAATACTGCGGAATTACTTCGGGGGTTCTCGAGGAGACTTCCTTCACTTTCAGATTTTCTCAAAAGAGGGCTATACTCAATTTCTATGAAAGTCTTCAAATCTTGGCCACGAGATCTCTTTCTATTATATACTCTATATATTTTCCCACTTCACGTTGTTCGATTTTATTCTTCAAAACTTCTCCCAAACATAAGTAATTTAATAATTTGATTTCATTCATAAAATTCCTTTTTCACACATAAGCATCTTAATCTAGATTTTGAGAGACCTCAAATACTTACCTCATGGTCCTTTGAAGAATTTTCATTTGACTTCATTGTAGGACACAGTTGAGTCTACCGTGAACTCAGTAATGAATCCTCCCAAGATGATATCAATCTAGAAATCAATAGATATTCAAATCCTATTGTCGATGTTCTTGAATTGTTGTATCGATTCAGGAGTCCACTCCTAAGGTTCGTCTACTTTAAAACAATGTTTTCTTTCGGTCAACCTTGATATCCACTTGTACAGATCAATATGAAACAAACCGAAGAAAATTTTGTATTGATCTTCAAAAATATACTTTTGTAACCACTGTTTAGATGACATACGAGGGCTTCTATTCTCTTTATCTGCAAATTCTCATTCTTTCTTCTCTACCCAATCTTGACTTTCCTCCTACGACGAATGCCACATCTAGATGTCCCTCAAACAGATCCCAGTCCTAGAAACAGAACCATTTGTTGGTTATGGTTGGGCTGACCTAGGTTTGATTCCTTACTATGCATCAACAAAACCCTCAATCATTGGCCCTTTCAGCAACGACATACAAGCAGATCGTAGTCTCACCTAAAGTGATTATGGCAAGATACAGAACCAGGTTTCTAGAGCCTTGAGGGATGCAAAGATGTGGTATTTTTTTGTTTTATGATAATTAACATTCATAAATTACTTCACCACATTGCATTTATCACTTAAAACATATCATATACATCCATAAAACTTCATTGTATTGAAAAAATATGAAACTCTAATAAGCTACTACACTACAATAGATAATAAGAAAATAAACACATGAAGACACAAATTTTAATGTGGTTCATCCAAATGTGAGACTACGTCCACAATAATTGTTGCTTATAATAGAGCATTTGTACAACAAACAGTTCTTAGCCTACGCACTTAGATGCAGGCAGTCCCCGCGCTCAACTATGGACTTAGAGCTCTGTGCACTCAGCTGCAGAGCCTCGCCTTCTTGCCTAAACCACAATTCACAAAGATACAACCATTCAAAGCATGATGTGATTCTTCAAGGCCATCTCCTTCTTTATTATTCATCCCTATATATACTATTACGTTGAGGGATATATCATCACAATACCATGGTCCATATACTATGGACTCCCCTAATACAAGCTATTATGGTAAAAAACCATTCACCATTTACAAAATTACATTCTTTTAACAAAAAGGGAGGGGCTTCAACCCGCTATGAAGCCCATATATCGCACAGTATATCTATTGCATGGTCCACTTTGGTGCTCCGCTGCTCTACTATGTGGTCCACTTCGCGCTTTTTTGCATCCTTTACTTCACTCTCCACTCCCCAAAATGAGAATTCTTCATCAAAATCTAGGCCATGTTGGGTTGCACCCAACACATACCCGCTTGCATCTATCTCCACTTCAAAGGATCATTTCAAGTTTGGTAATTCTAGAACTAGTGCTTGACTGATCTTCTTCTTTAGCTCCTTGAAAGCCTTTTGTAGACCTTTTCCCCATTGGAAACTCTTGCCACTTGCTATTATGGTGTGGAGCATTGCTGCTACGGCTAAAAACGAGGCTATGAATTTCCTTAGGTACTGTGTTGCCTCAATGAAACTCCTAACCTTAGAAATATTTGTAGGCTCCAGTCATTTCGTGATGGCCTCCATCTTGGAAGGATCTATCTTCAGCTCTCCTCCACTGATCACATACCCCAGATACACCAAGGACTATTGCACAAACTCACACTTCTTGAGATTTGCTAGCAACTGGTGCTTCTTCAATGTTTCTAGTACCTGCGTCAAATGTGAAATATGCTCCTCCCATGTAGCACTATATACTATTATATCATCCATATAGGAAATAACAAATTAATCTATAAATGGCTGTAGTATACCATTCATTAATCTCATCAATGTAGCTGGTGCATTACATAGGCCAAATGGCATAATTAACCACTCATACAAACCTTGCATGTTTTTGAAGGCAGTCTTCCATGTATCTTCTTCTTTGACTCGAACCTAGTGATATCCAAACTTCAAGTCCAGCATGGTGAAATAACTTTCTTGTTGCAACTGATCTAGCAAATCATCTATCTAGGGAAGGGGGTATCTATTCATGAGTGTGATTTTATTCAATGCCCTGTAATATATACATATCTGCCAAGTCCCATCCTTCTTTGGCACAATGATAATGGGTGACCCACATGGTGATGTACTCGATTGAATGACACCCTGTTCCATCAATTGGTTCAATTGTTTATTCACCACACTTTCTTCTATAATAGACTGCTTGATACAACCTAATATTTGGGAATGGGGAGTCTAGAAATAGCTGGATCTCTGCTCCACTTCTCTCTTAGGTGGTAACCCTTTAGGCTCTTGGAACACATCCTTGTATGCATGTAACAACTCCTCCAATTGTTTTTTATGTTTCTTAGTGCACTCCCCCAGGGATTTTTTACCTCTTATTGACTCCTCTTTAGATTGAATTTCTCTTAAAAACAATAAAACATACTTCTTGCTGGAACTGATCAATTTATTGGCTTGGTTGGAACTTACTAGTGAAATTTTCAACTTGCTTGTGTGCATTGATGATAAACTATTTTCCATCCTTGATGAGACAGTACTAGTTAGCTCTCCTCATGAATATTGCATCATGCATGTACATGTATGGACTCCCAAATGCAACTCCACATACATCAAGGGGAATGAAATCCAAATATACTGCATCAATAAAATCATCACTTATAGCAAATCTAATTTTGCATTGTTTTGTTATCTTCAACTCTGTGTCCTTATTTAACCATCCCAATGGATATGGATTTGGATGATCATGAACTTCCAGCCCCAACTTCTTGACCAACTCTTCTGCAATCCTGAGTCAAACAGAGCATCAAAATTTGTCTTCTTGACTTGTATCTTTATATGTAAGAGTTTTTTCATTTCTTTCTCTTCCTGTTGTTGAAGGCTACTTAGATTCATATCCTTCAACACTAATGTACAAACTATCTTCTCATCCATGTCCAATCTGCTTTCAAATTGGTTGCTCGAATAAGTGGCCATGAGATTCTTGTTCTTTTCATCTTTCTTCTTGTTCTTCAAGTTTAGCTCTGGGTGAAACTTCTAGCACTTCTCCTCTGTATGGCCATCAATGTTGCGGTGGTTGCTAGGATCTTTGCACTAGTGTGTTGTGGCTTCCATACTGTTTTGTTAGAAAATTATATATTACAAAGAAATGGAGCACATAGAATATTGCACAAATATAAACATAGAAAACACATCAAAACAAGAGAGACACAGATATATGTGGTTCACCCAATTTGGGCTACATCCACGGAGAAATAGCCAATCCTTCGTTTTATATTATCCAGCAAAATGAAGAGATACAACCCAAAGCAAATCCGTTGTAATTCCCTCTTCACTCTCAAACAATCTCCTCTCTCTTTCACGCTCATAATATGTCGGCATTATGACATAGATTTGGCGCTATGACACAAGTGTTGTCCTTGATGGAAACTCACACAGATGACAGATCACAGTTCAGGCTCATAGAATGAAGAAAGAGAGGTATACGCAGGTTCCCATTGACCAAGCTGCATGTACATGCAGGTTCGCAGACCGAAAAGCGTGTATAGCGTACACACACACTTTCACGAAAGGAAAGGCACGTACATGTTGGAAAACTTGGTTTTGGTCTGTGGTATTTGGTCCATGGTATTGTGATCCATGGTATTGGTCCAAGGTATCTTGTCCGACGTGTTGACCCCAGGTATTTGGTCCAAGGTATTGATTCTAAGTGGTTTTGGACCATGGTATTGAGTAAGGCCTAAGAGTATAAAAGGAGGAGAAGATCATTAGGCAAACACACTCATGAATTGAATATCTAATGAAGAAAAAGATCTAGAATACAGGTGATTAGGTTATGGTGCACAGCTGGATCTAAATCAAGGATGAACCTAAGCGCTTGATGAAGGATAAGTTCTATTGATTGGTCAAGATCTTAAGGCTTGAAGAGAAGTATCTTTGTGTGGTTTTGATCTTTTATCTGAATAATTGGCTCATGTCGTAATCTATAAATATGATGATCTGGGTATAACTGATGTTTGAATAATTTTAAAGGTTAAAATCATCATTTACAAATTTGTACGTAGGTTCATTATAGAAAAGGCGCATATACACGTTGGTTCGGCATTTCAAAAGTGTGTATACGTAGGTTTGCCTTGATACAAGTGTGTATTTGCACGCAGGTTCGTCACATTGAAGTAGTGTACACCTCATAAAATATGCTTTAGCTACTTCTTATTGCTGTTGCAGTGTTCTGGGTTCTGGCTTGGGTTCTGGTTATTACTACTATATTCTAGTTATAGCATTTAGAGAAGTGATTGTTTGATTCAGTTTTGGTTGGTGCAAAGGAGATTGGTTGGTGCAGATATATTTGATGTTTGATTGATGTTGTTGATGGATCTAGTTTGAAAATTTATGAAATATGGTCCCTAGAAGAAAAGAGAAGGTTGTAGCCTTCTGTAGGTCAGTACCTACATACTAGTAAACACATCAGCTAGTACAAGAGCTAGGGGGTTGTAGCTCCCTTCCAGGAGAAGCTGGAGAATGGGAGAAGGTTGTAGCCTTCTACAGGTAGAAGCTTGCATACTGGTATAAGACTGCACCAGTACAAAATATTGTAAAAAGAAGTTTCTTATTAAAAGGAAGATAGAAACGATTGCATCAGGTGGTTTTCACCCACATTGGGTTTCCACCTTATATCTTGTGTTCATGTGTGTGACTGTCTTTTCTTTCTTACTGCTCCTGGTTACTGTTTATATGGTTCTGATGCTCAGATTTAAGATCAACATATGAAGAATTATCTAAATTATAAATTTACATGTTATACGCTAATTGTCTTATATACAGTTGTGTATACACACAAGTTTCATTAACTAAAGTAGCATATATGAATCAGAATATGGAAATGAAATATTATTGACTTGCTAATATTGATTCAGCCCCCCCTTAGTATTATTTCCAATAGTTGGTACCAGAGCAGGTCCTTCAGAAGAAGCTTGATCGCTTGAAGGAAGATCTATCATCATGAATAAATCTGAAAGAGAGGCATCCATTAGACCACCGATCTTTGATGGGAGCAACTTTGTTTATTGGAAGGTAAGACCCACAACATATCTTCAATCTCTTGGAACAGATGTTTGGGAAATCTTGGAAGGAGGATATACATTTCCATCAGCAATTCCTACAGATACAACAGGTAAAAAGCAATATGAAACCAATGCTAAGGCTGTCAATACATTATTGGGGAGTCTGTCACAATCAGAATTAGTCAAGGTTATGTAGCTCAAAACCACCAAAGAAATATGGGACACGATCATTCTAAGCTATGAAGGAGATGATCAAGTAAAACATGAAAAACTACAATCTCTCAAAATTCAATATGAAACTCTCAAAATGAAAAATGATGAAAGTATAGCTAATTACTTCCTACGTATAGATGAGATTTTTAATCACATTAAAAACTTGGGTGAAGAGATAAAAGAAGTTACTTTAGTTGAAAAGGTTTTAAGATCCTTGTCTACTAAGTTTGATCAAAAGTTTCTGCTTTAGAAGAAAAGCAGGATCTTCAGAGTCTTGCTATGACACGGCTGCATGGAATCTTAACTACTTTAAAAATGAGAAAAGGAGGTCCATCATATATGAAAGAAGCTGCATTCAAAGCTTCAGGAAGAGAATAACTCAATGAATCAGCACATATTTCAGAAGGAGAGGAAGAAGCAAACTTTGTCAAGAACCTTCAACGAGGTTCTGGAAGATTCAGAGGTACACTACCTTTCAAATGTTTTTCTTGTGGAAGAGTCGGTCAATATGCTGCCAAATGTCCTCTCAAGGATAAGCTTGATAAAGGTAAGGAATCAGCAAAATGGAATAGAAAACAAAGTGTAAGTAAGAAGAGCTACTATATGCATGAAGATAGCGATGGTTTATCAAATAGTGATGAAGATGAAAATAGTAATGATTATAGACTTCTGATGGCTTTTGAAGATGAAGATTTCTTGGATGCTTTAGATGAAGATGGTCTTTATGAAGAAATCACTAAACTTAAAATTTGTTTAGAAGAAAATAATATGATTATAGATACTCTGACATTCCAACTTGTTGAAAGGGAAAAACATAATGAAAAATTAGAATGTGAAATTGTGGATCTAAGAAAGGAGATTGAGAAAACAAAAGCTCTCAATCTTAGATTTGCTAAAGGATCAAAGACCCTAAATGAAATTATCAAAGTGCAGCATTCTCCTCTAATAAAGACAAGTCTGGGATATACTGAAGAAGCACAGAAACCGTCCACCTCCACTAAAAGCTATCTTGATACAGTAAAGAGCAGTGAACAGTTTGACAATCGTCAGTAAAGGCATATAGCAGATCACCAAGTAAATCGGGGTCAATCTACTTCAAGGATGAACAGAAGCTACAATCAACCTCAGGTAAATCATACTCAATTTGCTTCAAGAATGAATGTCAATGGAAACTACAATCACCAAGTCAGTAGGTTCGATAATCGCGAGAATTTCTTTAATGGCCAATGTTTTTCATGTCATAACTTTGGACACAAAGCTCCTTAATGTGTTGCTTACAAGACCATAATGACTAGAGAAGCATGAAATCAAAATAATGTGACAGGGATCATGAAAAGGACCTACAATAACTTTTCGCTTCTTGAAAATGAAATAGAATGCTCTATCTGTAACAACTTCGGTCATGAAGATTCTGAATGCAAGAGTAAATTTCGGCAAACATCTCAGAAGGAGCAAACTTCATTGGGCCCCATGTTAAAATTGACAACCAGGGTAAAACTTCATGTGAGTCATCTTATTCATGGTTGATAATATTTTTATTAGATTCCTCTCATCGAGAGGTGTAGGATTGATATAAAGATCATCCAATTCCGATAAGTATTCATGGAGATATGAATTTATTTTGATTATGGAATTATTATCAAGTCGACCTACAACTCATGTAGGCTCAAAAGCCCAACAGTCGCATCTATTCACCCACCAACGTTGTGTATAAATATAAGAGGATTTTTCCTCATTTGGACTCACTCATCTCATCACATCTCTCTCTCTCTACCGCGCAGATATGAGTCTCTTCTCTACTGCACTGAAATGGGTCTCTCTCTCTCTCACACGTTTGAAGCCGGAAACTGCTGAAACTGAAGCTACAACTGCAGAAGTAAAGATTGACTTGAGAGGCCTAGAAGATATCCTCTTTGGAACTGTGTTGTAGGTTCATCTGAACCTCCTCTAAAAGCTGCAACTTCTGTTGGCAGAATGAAGTCAATCTGATGAACGGTTTGCAAGATATCAACTGCCCTAGTTTCAAGCTGGAAACTGCTGAAACTGAAGCTGCAACTGCATAAGTAAAGATTGACTTGCGAGGCCTAGAATATCTCCTCTTTGGAACTATGCTATAGGTTCATCTGAACCTCCTCTGAAAGCCCTAACTTCTGGTGGTGGAATGAAGTCAATCCGATGAACGGTTTGCAAGATATCGACTGCCCTAGTTTGAAGCCATAAACTGCTGAAACTGAAGCTGCGATTGCAGAAGTAAAGATTGACCTGTGTGGCCTAGAAGATCTCCTCATATGAACTACACTGTAGGTTCATCTGAACCTCCTCTAGAAGCCAAAACTTTTGGTGGTGGAATGAAGTCAATCTGACGGTCGGTTTGTGAGATATCGTCTGCCCTAGTTTGATAATGAAGCCGCTAATGTTGATGCTGTTGATCTAGGGTTTGCTACTGCTGATATGAATCAGATTCATTGTACTATTTCTCTCTGCTGAATTATTGAAGATAAAAGAAGATTTGATCAAAGGGTTCCCCACACATTGTAGGGTTTGTCCCTGGCTAGCCGCCACATTTTGTGTCTCTTGTCTTGGCTTGTTTTCTGTCGATCGTTTAATGTTCTATCTGCACTTTACTTTATGTACATGTGATTGCTAATTGGTGGAATATAATAAGAAAAAGAAGTAAACTATTATAAGCATAGAACATACCATAACTTAACATGGTATCAGAGCTCAGGTTGAGACAAAGCCCGAGCAAGAGCACGGGCAATCATCAAAGAGAAGATTGGTAAGGCTATCCTAAAAGAACTATGGGGTCCTCAACACTCTTTCCTGCTGAAGACAAGCTCTGTGAGAAGCTGACTATCACAGATGGAATATGTCTATCAATCTAACCCTTGAAGATCAAGGAAAACTGGGGATCAAGGAAGGGGACAACCATTCAAGAAGGCTAGAAAGTCCCAATGTACCTGACCTCAAAAAGAACCTAGTGTCCATCTCAACAATGGAAGACAAAGGATACAAGGTAACCTTCAGCAATGGCAAGGTATGTAAAGATGCCTTTACTCTTGGGTTTAGTGTTGATTCATTATATCAGGTCAATGGAAGTCTGCTAGGTGTCATGTCTTATGACACATCTCTTCAGTCCGAACTTTGGCATTAGAGGTTTAACCCCCCTTCATTATAAAGCTATACTCGGTGTAAGACAAATGGTGACAGGGATGCCCGAATTCTGAGTAGAGGAAGAAGGTGTATGTCTAGGATGTGTTGAAGGAAAGCTCAAAAGGGGACCATTCCCCTCAAGCCAAAGCAAGACCTCTGATGTATTACAGTTGGTTCACTCAGGCATATCTGAGGCTGGCATTAAGAGGGAGACTACTACACCACATACTCCCAAGCAGAATGGTGTGGTGGGAAGGAATAACCACACGATGATGGAAGTTGTCCCAGCCATGTTACATGATCAAAGAATTCCGATGGGCTAAAACTGCAAACACTGCCGTATATATACAAATCAATGCCATCATCAAGCATTGGGTTTGAAGACTCCTGAAGAAAATTTCATCGGTAAGAAACCTGATGTTTCTCATTTTAGAATTTTTGGAAGCCCTGTATATATTCATGTGCTGAAAGAGAAAATAAATAAATTGGGTGCATCTGGAAAGAAGGGAATTTTCATGGGCTATGGTGAAAATACTAAAGGCTATAAAATCTATGTAGTCGGTCAAAGGGAAGTCGTAATTAGTCATGATGTCACCTTTGACGAAGATATGGCTCTCAGCAAGGTGAACAATCTTCCGACTTTGAGGAGCTCTCAAGAAGCCGACACCAGGGAACCAAAAAAAAGGATGATGAATCAATGCTTGATGTAGAAGAACCCATGGATCTGATTGATCCTCCTCCATATGAGCCTTCCTCTTCTAGAAAGAGGCCTTCATGGCTTAAGGGGTTACTTGATGATGCTGAAGGACGTGTTGCACCCTGAGGAACCTCCGTCAAAGTAAGAAACTTAACAGGTATCAGGGATACCTGACCATATCATGAGCACGATCATACAAAATGAGCCTTCATCATTCTCAGATGTCGTCAAGCATTAACTATGGAAGGATGCTATGACCATAGAATATGAGTCTATTATGGAGAATGATGTCTGGGAAGTAGTTCCCAGACCCTGGACAAGACAATTGTTACTTCAAAATGGCTTTACAAGATAAAGCATGCAGCAAATGGAAGTATGGAAAAGTATAAGGTTCATTTTGTTGCTTGTGGTTTATCCCAGAAGGAAGGTATAGACTATGATATTTTCACCTGTTGCCAGATATACGACCATTCGCTTAATCATAGCCCTTGTGGCTTCACAAGGCTGGAACCTGCATTAGATGGATGTCAAAACCGCGTTCTTGCATGGTTCGATCAAAGAAGAGGTCTATGTGGAGAAACCCGAAGGATTTGAGATTTATGATCGAAAATCGCATGTAAGCAAGTTGAAGAAGGCTCTTTATGGGCTGAAGCAAGCACCCCAAGCATGGTATGAGAGGATCGACAGCTACTTGATGAAGTTGGGATTCACTAGGAGTGAAGTCGATCCTAGCCTTTACTTTAAGGTTGAAGATGATAAAAATCTCATACTGGTGTTATATTTGGATGACCTCTTTCTAATAGGTGCACACCCTCTCATTCAAAAATGTAAGAGGGAGTTGGCTTCTGAATTTGAAATAAAGGCCTAGGACTGATGCACTATTTCCTAGGACTTGAAGTGTGGCAAAATCCAAGGAAAATTTTCCTGTCTCAAGGAAAATATGTGGTGAAGATTCTGAAAATATTAGATATGGTGGACTGCAGGCCTATGACTACCTCAAGGATCTTAACTTTTAGAAGTTATATGGTAGTGATGTCGGACCAGATTTGGGAAATGCCTCTGAGTTTCATAAACTCATTTGCATTGATGTTCTTAGTGAACCTCCATCCGAACATATGTTTTGCAGTTAGCATTGTGAGCTCATATTTGGTTGAGCCTCACTGGATTGATGCCAAGAATCTTCTGAGATATCTTCGTGGTACAATGTGTTAAGATTCACTGCCGGAGATGTAAGATTGCTTGGGTATACTGATGCTGATTGGGCAGGCAGTGTGGTGGACCGCAAGAACACTTCCGGGTGTTGTTTCACCTTGGGATCTGCTTCGATATCATGGATGAGCAGGAATCAGAAGTCGATGGCTTTGAGCACCGCCGAAGTAGAATATATTGCTGCTAGCATGACCTCGTGTGAGGCAGTCTGGTTGCGAAAGCTCTTCAGTGAACGGTTTGAATTTACATTGGATACCACTGTGATTCTCTGTAACAACCAGAGGTGGGATTCAATTATTGAGGAATCCCGTATTCGTCGATTGCTCCAGCAGATAGACATCATCTGTGATATGGTAAATCGATGAGCAAGGAGGCTCCATCGCATTAAGATGATGTATAGGTTGATACACCTTATCAAAGCCCCGAGGAAAGATCTAATCTATGATTTTTCCAAACGACTTGGAGTCGGAAAGAAACCCTTGTACAAGGGTCCTGCATGTTGCATACATTGAGCTCTGGGAGCTCTGAGGGCTTGCGGTTCCTGCTGGAGCAACATATGACCACAGGGTGACTCACCCTCCCCTGGTTGGTGCGCACTGGAACAAGATGATTTGCTCTCTTGTGGAACAAGATGATTCGCTCTCTTGTGGAACAAGATGATTCACTCTCCATTGTAGCAGGATTGATGCGTTCTCCTGTGAGGCCTGGATTGATGTGTTCTCCATGGTAGCCTGGATTGATGTGTTCTCCATGGCGATTGTAGTAGGAGTTGTACCATACTATGACGTTGACTTCGGATCGGTTGAGACTGGTCTGGGACCAGTGATACATACTCCAAGACTGACTTCGTGTCAGTGCAGTACTGGTCTGGGACCAGTGAGAGTGGTACATATTAT
Source organism: Pinus taeda (assembly GCA_000404065.3). Taxonomy (NCBI): domain Eukaryota; kingdom Viridiplantae; phylum Streptophyta; class Pinopsida; order Pinales; family Pinaceae; genus Pinus; species Pinus taeda. The sequence goes on along the minus strand of APFE031485160.1, from coordinate 220,827 downwards.
GACGCTGACTTTGGGTCGTTTGAGACTGGTCTGGGACCAGTGGGACACTCTCTGAAACTGCGATACTGGTCTGGGACCAGTGGTAGGAGTGCTACTTACTATGAAGCTGACTTCGAGTCAGCTGAGACTGGTCTGGGACCAGTGGTACGCACTTTGATTGTAGCAGGATTGATGTGTTCTCATGTGAGGCCTGGACTAATGTGTTCTCCATGGCGGCCTGGATTGATGTGTTCTCCATGGCGATTGTAGCAGGATTGATGTGTTCTCCTGTGAGGACAGGATTGATTAGTTCTCCTGTCGAGGCATCCTACCCATGCAGTTTAGGACTCATGGGAAGTACCTCTCATCTAATCAATGAGCAGGGAAATGAAGTTAGGGATCATAGTAGTACCGATGGACGCATCGTTGTATCTACCGTACTCCCTACGCTAGGATGACCTCCATTGATCTG